>JAUYWI010071688.1:0-14278 GCA_034780595.1 Parotoplana pacifica | reverse complement strand
GACAGCGGACGGCCGGGGCTCCCCCGGTCCAGAATTAAGAAGAAGAAGATTAACATGTCTATGCACGAGCCCGTAGGACGAGTGCCATAGAATGATAATCGAGATGAATGCTATGAAGAGAAATATCTATGCATGAGTTGTGTAGAGAATATTATGTTTTACTAATCTGAGCATAATTGTCAATGCTTATTACAAAAGAAAAGAATTTAATATTTTGATTTCTATGATTATCGTTTCAAAAGACTTGATTTGTATTCCATCTATCGAAATCCATGGAGTAATCTGCCTAATAAAGACTATCCACATAACTATTATTTCACGGAGTGAATAAAGTAAAATATTATTGCACTCAGTGAAATAAACTAGATTATTATAGAAAAAAAATCTATGTAAGCTTAAAGGAAAACACACAAAATTCCATGAATAACATCTCTAAACTTGCATTAAAATATTGCTATGAAATCAGAAAAAATCGATTAATATTAGAATTTAATAAGATTCTTTTTTAAAATTAAGGACATTAAAAATTGAGCGATTTTTCATGTAGGTATTTTAGTAACAATTTATTTAATGAGTTTAAGAGCGATACCTAATAAAGAAACAGGAATACTTTGATAAAAAAAAAATACTACTTATCTATATTACTCCCAAATAATAGCCCAGGACAGCTCTTTCGGCCTTGTTGGGCCTCATAAGCTAGTCATAATCACAGCCTGAGCATTATAAAATGTTCGTATATTTCATATCAAAGCATAAAAGAGAGAAACATTTACAACATTTAATGTAAATAAAAATCAAATGAATATAAATAGATAAATCATTTGATATAATTGGCACATTCAAAAAAAATATTCATGTAGGAGTTTTAGTAACAATTTGTTTAATGGCTATTAAATAATTACTTTGTTTAATGTTTGCATATTTAATTTATGACTTTAGTGTACGATTTTAAACATAAGACTTTTTAATCTACCAATTTTTATGTATGACTTTTTGATTTAAACTTTTTGAGTTATTAAAATATATAAAAAAAGATTTAGGAGCCTATTTTTCTTACTAATTGATTATTTAATATGTCAATAAGTAGGAAAACTTTCTAAAATAAACTATCAATTTACTTTGATACTATTTTGGAATTTATTCTGAAGACCGACCAACTTACCGTCAAATGCCTCATTGATGGACTGCATTCTTCGCCTTTCTCTCATGTTGGCCGCGTGTCTCTGCAACAGCAGCCTCTGGACCCCCTGATGAAATCCCCCATTGTGTCGGCGCAGTGACCGCCTGGTTGCCGATAGGCAGATGGCCGCCGCCGTGGCGCGTTTGTTGTTCAGATTCAGACTGCTCTTAATCACCATTCTTGCCCGCTTGGAAGCACTGCTGGTCGAGCCCTTAGCGACCGTGGTCGGCACACCAAATGCAGATTTACCGGTGGCATGGGTTAGATTTAATTTTCGCATTTTTGAATAGCCTTTAGGAGTTATCTCCGGCATTGGGAACGGTAGATTTAGCTGTTAGCTGACAGAGGTGGTAATCAAGATTGTCATCAACCACTTCAAATACACGTACAAGGTTGAATGTTAATTCTTGAATGCGTTTTGTTGTCACGACGCACAAAGCTGTTTATTATCCAGAGTTTTGGCCAAATACAAACTTGCCAAACCCTAACCTCAGTATATATTGGTTTCGCTGTCCATATGAAGCACGGTTTGCATAATATAGGTAGGTGGAATTTGGAAGAAAATATTGACAAGAATTTTTAAATTTCATCAACCGAAAGAAAATGGGTTTGTAATATGTATACATAAACTCAAGTAAATTAAACAATTCTTCTAAAATATCGATATTCCATCACGCACTTGTCGATTATATTCCAAATAGAAATCCACTGAAAGGCAAGAGGGAAACATTTAGGAAAGTTTAGTGTATGGGTAATAATGGAGAGACGCAATTTGTATACATTGTTTTTGGAAAAAGAAATTATATTATGCATAGGACGCAAGCTAGGGGGGTAAACTATAGACTCAAGTAAAAATTATATTTACACATTAAACATTTGTCTTTCATTAAAAACAAAACAGGACGATTGACGATACTAATATATAATTCGAAATTGATTCGATATAGAAACATGCTAATTTTCAGATGAAAAAGAGCGAAAGAATGTGTTTTGTTTTCTTTGGACGTATTGCGAGATATTTGCTTTCTGCATAAATAATGATGAGAACTGTTGAGAACTTCCTAAAGGGTAGATAGGTTCTACTAGTAGTTTTAATATTTCCTCTGCAATATTATTTTTGTTTTAATTTTTGCAAACAACAGAAATTAACCCTAACCCACTGAATAATGAATTTTCTAGTTTCGACAAGTTTGAGATTATTTGCACAAGTTATATATGTATTTAAGATAAGAATGATAGGTATGTCTTGTCTATACCTAATGCAATGCTCCTACACAATGGGAAAATGCCAGCTTCTTTTCAACAAAATGTCTCAAAAAATATTTGTCATAAGTGTATAACTAAAATAAACAACAGAACAGCTTAGGCTTCAAAAATACTTAGAAAGATAGGTTAATAATATTGTATGACGGTTGTTACATATTTTGAATTGTTTTTAGGGAAGGAGTTTTGAAATAACAATATATTGTTCTATTTAGTAAAAAAATAAATGTTAATTCTAAAATTTGGTTGCAGAAATGTATGTATATGATTAGGTAGACAATTAATTTTACAAACTAGTTGTTATATACCTACCAGTGAATAGAAAAGGAATACTTTTTAATAAAATGCATCTATCTTGGATAATGTAGGCAAGTAGGCAGGTATCGACGTCGAACAACATACAAATACAATAAATAAACGATAACAAAACTTTCTGCTAGTACCTAAACCAACTTTGAAATTCTACTAAAATTTAAAAAAAACCTGTGGCGAACATTAATGGGGAAAGATACTGATATCTATAAAGCTAAATTTAATAATTTGCAATATATCATTGACAGACAAACCGGTGACTAGATCTGTATGTAAGAAAATATTGATCAGCGTTCGTCCTGTAATTTTTTAAAGTAAGTTAGACATGTGAGATTCTCTACATTTTCTTATAGGTGTTTGTCAAAAACTATTTTCTCCCTACTCTTTAAAATTGTTTTTTTTAAATTTCATGTAGCCCATTTTCCTCAATCTAAAGCAGACATGTCCCAGTTCTCCCTACTGCTTTCATCACCAAGCAGGAAATCGTCCAACTGGAATTCGAGTTAAATCGGTAATTTTTTATCAGAATTCTGGAAAATGTTCTGTTAAATTAGTCCGGACCAAAATCGGGTTAACACAATTGACACGAAATTTATGACATCCCAACTCCAATGCCATTGTTTTGCAGTGGTGACCATCTAAAGCTGCGTGATAAGCTTAAGATAGTACATGCACTATTGAGTCTGGGGTCTGCCGTAAAATTAACATTTTAGTAACAATCAAATTCGGTTTTCAGTTCTGAAAAAGTTAAAATATCATAAAAAATAAAATTTTTGTCAATGTTTTCAATCAAAAATTAAATAATTAGAAAATATTAACAACAAACAATTTATTTATATATGAAATTTAAAAAAAAGCTTTCAAATTGGGGTTAAAGGTTCTTGTATAATAATTTGCTTCACTTGCTACTTCCAAAAAGGCTCTAATACACCTGTGCCAGCACTGTTGACCAGCAAATCCATATCACCAAGCTTCTCCACTGTTGAACGTGTGGCATCCCAGTCAGAGATATCGCAATCGATGGCCGTCACAAACTGTTCCAATCCTTCGGTTTTGGCTGCTTCTAACAAAGGTGATGCATTCCTAGCAATACCGATCACTTGTGCTTTATGCTTTGCCAAGTCCAAATCCTTTTGATTCTTCTGTCACTAGAGCTCGCTTTTAATGAATTTTAGTTGTTAAACCTTTCGTAGATAAAGGGGGTGTGGGGTAAATCTACTCCCTAACACCGTTTCAAACATAGCGTCAAAACCAATCAACCGATCAAGCTGAATTTGTTTTACTTTTCCTAAAAAAAATGTTGTGAATCTTTTGGTGCATTTTTTTGTCAGGACAAAAGGTGGGCCCATAAAGTAGGTAAGCGATAACAAATTTCAATTAAAAAATCAATCCTTAAGTCAAAAGTAAACATATATGGCATATATTTTCATATTTGGAATTTATGTTGGAAACTCTCAATTATTCAATATCAAATACGGGGTTTGTCCATTGGGTGCAACCTGAGAGCCAAACCAGAATGGTGGTTCTAATTTTTTTGATAGAAAAAATTTCAACAAACAGATTGTTTCTAAAATATAAAAAAAGCATTGTATCATCCTTATTAACTGCATAAAATGTCAACAAGAAATATTACTTCAAACAAAGGTCTTAAAAATGGTCAAATATATGAAAATCCTATAAATTTAGATAAGAAAAATGTGAAATTTAATTTCTTAATAAAACAAAAATGACTTCATATTTGTACAACATCTATGGCATGTAGGAAGTTTGCCAAGTAAAAAAGTTGTAGATTTATACAAAGTCAAAATTGAGGTCCACTGATTTTGGGACCAATGCGTTGAAAATCTTTTTATTTCAAATTCAGTTCTTTTAGGGCAGAAAATATTCCAAAACTATTACAAATGATCTAGATAATAATATTAAATTATTTTAAATCAAAAAGAGCTATTTATCTGTTAAAAATAGAAAAAAAAATCAAATTTTATAGTCTTCCGCTAACATGTTGGACCTCATATAGACCAGAAACCAGAAATGTGAAGCATACAATTTTCTAAAATATTTTGCTAACGCCCTCCTAACTTACAATTTAAAATTTGAGCGAGATGAAATGTTTGGATTGGATTTAGAACGATTTAAGTGATATTGGCCAAAAATCAATATTTTTGCTAAAGAACTGAAATGACTCTAAAATTAGGGTAAAAAATCAATAATCATTATTTATTTGTATTACAGAGTGCCTAAATGGACGCATGCATTAAATTTGAAGTCAATGGAACAAACGTCATCAGCCCCGTTATTCTTTTTTAATAAAATGTCGGTGTATGTTTTAAGTAATTCGAAATTTTAGCCCAATACATCGACAGCAAGTATGATTCTTTTTTCGGGGGGGGGGGGGGCATTCTATCCAAAGGTTAAGGTTTGCTTCTGATTAATTCATTTATTTGTAATTGACACTTTGTTAGACTTTTATTCAAACTTAGATATGATATGCAAGTAAGCTGGACTTTGAACATTAAACATTTATTCTACAATGAAAAAAATGTATAAATATGTTTGAACACTATAAACACTACTTTTAAGTAAACAGTTGAAACTATATGGAATTTTATGAGGAGACATTGATAAAAATTATCTAAGCCTGCATGCCAGCTTTGTGTGTGTGTATGTACCGTACATATTGTATATTACTTTTAATACAATAGATTGGTAATCTAACTGAATGTTGTTACTATCGGTTTCGGTTCTGTATGGCAAAAGTATGGTTATCTCGTGTTGTGCTATAGGCTGTGCAAACCGATTTTCAAAAAATTCAAACTTCACTTTTCATCGGCAAGTAGTTATATGGTTATTTAATCAAATTATATTTATGACAGTTATTCATATACATATAGATAACTCTATAGCTAGTATTATTCATTACCTGTTTTATCAATACCATGTCCATTGGCATTAAACAACTTTTACAAGATGCTGTATTGATAGCGTACACTTATTCAATAACACTAACTTTAAAAGGCAAATTAAAGAATTATCACATCACAGAAATGATATCCTACAGTAAATTTTATTACAACATATGGTTTACTTTTGTCTAGCATTGTCATTTACTTTAAAACCAGTACAATAGTAGTAATGTTAAAAATTCATTCAAATATATAAAAATGGCCAGAACAAAACCATTACAAAAGAAATTTAAGATAACACTGAGACTGAAAGAAAATACAAATTATGTCTAGGTAAATCATAATTTAAACACGCGTTTTACCAATAATGTCAGATTTGTCTATATCTATTTATTGTGGACTCTACTGTAGCATATTTCCTGTGTGTTTCGTTATTGCTTACTAATTCATATAAATTATGATAGAATAAGTATACTACTACTATCAACAATTTTTTTCAAAATAAATTTCTCTCTACCTGTTCTGTGGTATATTTTTGCTTATTAAACTATATTTCTTCAATATTTGTTGTGTTTTTGTTTATTTTTATAAGTTTATTATTCAATAAAAATAAATATATTGTCATTATGCAAATGTATTTTGAAGAATTTATTTATTTTAAGATATCTGTTTAATTTTAACCAATCAAAAACATTGAAATTGCCATACACGCGGTGTGCCACAGTTTAGCATAGGAATATTTTAGATTGCCAATCTAAGTGTATATGAAAGATACAATATCTATGATTAAATCTAAGCACTAAAAATGTATCAGGGTTATTAAATGCAATGTGCTCAGTTTGTTAATTTTAAATATGTTTTGAATTTGTATTATTTCACAAAACTATATATATAATTAGGTACGCCATACATTGTACGTGTATAAGTATTTTTAATCAATATAATGTATTAACTTGTTTAATAAAATAGGTTTTATTTAATTAATAAAAAATGCTTTAATGGCTTGATCAGTAATTGTCGTTTTTCCTTTAACTAACCCTGATTGTTTACAGGTGGAGCTTCGCCCTCACACCCCTATAAATTAGCGAGGTGGCTACCTATTTCCACAATGTGTAAATGTAAGTGGGGAAGGGGGGTGCTTATTTCGCCGATGTCCGATTCACATTAATTACACTTCTAGGGCGTATTTTGTGGGCTATTGGTCAGCTGAAATCACTATGATCAGTATGATCCCAATGTGTCAATATTGGTTCTATTCGACGTATAATATCGCAGTGGCATCATCGATTGTATTTTGTTGTATTACCTCTTGCATATCGAGCAAGAGACAAGCTTAGAAAGGTATTATTTTACTAAGAAAAATGTCCCCCTTCAAATATGGGATAAAATGGGACAGAACCTATAAATCATTTCTATCCAAATGAACAAAATACTAACTGTGTATAAACGACATAGCTTGAGGACTATAAGTGGCACAATATTTTTGGATTCTACCGTAAATGGTTTGGTCGACAATATAAAAATAGATTCAATGACAGAATTTTAAATTGGTTTATAAAATAGTTTTTACATATTTACTTGTGTATCGAAAACCCTGAATGAAGCCACCAGCTGCATTACGATAATCAATTGAATGAGAAACCGTTCCAGCAAAATATAGATTGTTATTTGCCGCCCTGGATGATTGGTGATCTGATTTTATTGAAGGATATTTCTCAACTTTAGCATTCCCAATATATATAGATGATCTAAAAATATAATGAGCAGAATTAATTCACATAACTAGGTACTCCAACAGATAATAAAATTGTTTTGGCTATTGCAATTAAGTCCTTGCCCTTTATGGCAGATTATAAAAGCCAAGCAATAATTCAAAATCAACAAAGAAGAGTTAAGGTTTGAAAATCAGTCAATTTGTGAAAGAGCAAAGGTTTAGTTTTTGTTTGTAGTGATCTAACACTTTTGATACTTAGTTTTAAAAAGAAACATCTTAGTTAGGCCAAACTCATTGAAATATTGAACAGGCTATCATTAAATGATTGATTTTCTGGCTTTAAGGCTCATGCCTGGTTTCACTAAATGCCTGTAACATTTAATATTGTCTGTAAGCACAAAATATGATATTGGAGTCACATTCTGGCATTAAGGATTTGCAAAAATAGCCTCGTGTTAGCTCTTGGTATTTTTCTAAAACAGTATCGGTAAACATTTTTAAGCCAAATAAAAAAATATATATGTACATCTAATGTTATTTATTAAGATAATTTGCCACAATATTATTATCTCTTCGACCTGGTTAAATAGCTTTCGGTAGCTATCGGATTCGATGTACTTGTTTAATTATTCTCTAAACATATTCAAAATGACACCTGCAATATTTCTAGGTGCTCGTGCAGAAAAAATTGCTAAATTTTCGAAATTTATCAAACCATAACTATGTCTATATTAATCTGCAAAACCACATTTTGTGGTGTACACTTTAAATCTACCAGATTTCTAGGTCCCTAAAGCAATGGCATAACTGTGTACAACACAAAAATCTAGTTTTCCAAATTAAAATATTCATAGGCATTGTTTAATAAATTGGGCAAATTGAGCATTTTTTCTGCATCACTCTGATAATAACGTACTTGTTAAAAATGGTTTTGTCAAATTTCCATCCTAAACAACGGATAACAATGTCATATTGAAATATCATCCTGTTTTGGTTGGTACCAAAGCCAAATTTATTAGGTGCTCCATCATACATCTGAAGCTTGTCATCACTGTCGCGTTTAAGAAGAATGGTTTTCATATCCATATCTATCTCAAGGAATCCGTCAAGGGATTTTAGTTGATATGAGTCTAAAACAGCAGTGTTAACTGTTCTAAAATAAATAAAATCAATAATCTATAATATATTGATCATTCTGTTTATTTTAAAAGATCAAGTTGACTGTTGAGATATTCACATTTAACTAGTGTGTATAAATATAGAAATAAATATCATACACCAGTAAGCAATATTTTTTTAGAGTATTTCATTTATACCTCACCCCTATGTGACAAATAAAGATTATTGATGAAAGTTTCCTGAACATCTGAATAGCCTAAAAATGATGTCATCAAATTTTAAAATTCTGAAATCCAATTTTGACGATATAGGTAATTTACAAGCTTCACACTCAATTTGTCCAACTGAGAAGTATGAAATCGTAGTGTTAGTGGTTGGGGAATAAATTACTTTAATTTTAATAAATACATATGTCGGTTCACTTTCATTAAAATATATTCATTAAAATAAATTCTTGCCAAAGTTGGTCACCTTCTTTGCTGTTTTGCCTATCAAGTGCATATTAAATAATTTAAGTACACCCTTTCGTCATAATTCGTTTTATTAAGTCTATTTTTACATAAATGGTAACCCCCTAAGACTTCCTCCTTTTCGTGAAGTGAATGGATTGGGCTTACATTTAGAAAAAGTCGACATACATTTGTGTCTTTTTTTAAATCGATAAGGGGGTCGCTGACGTAATCAGGTCTAAAACAAAAGTTTGTCCGAACATTTTTGAAGCCCGCTATATAACTCAAGAACCGTAGCACCGAGTAGCTAAAATTAGCCACAAATTATAGAAAAGCGTTCAAATTGTTCATAGCAAACGAATCGACATTTAGCCTAATCCGGCAATATTTACACATTAAAAACCGAAAGAAAAGGCGCTGTCCAACTATTCTACGAGATTCGCGCTGCGACTACCCCATCGAATTCGACTACCACACATCTTATAAAAGAAAAAAAATGAAAACAGATACAACAAAACATTTTCTACAAAGCGTTTAAACATTTAACGCTGAGTATCACAATTGGATTTTTTCGAATATTACACAAAACGAAACCCAAATTTTGAATAACTTTCATAGTACTAAATCGTGCATGAAATTTGCCAATCAAAATGTATTTCGATAGTATTTATTTGGCTAGCACACGACCACAAAAAATGGTTATATATATCTGGGTAACTAGGACCAGCCACATTTTTTCGGGAATGAGGGGGAGGAACAAAATTATACAGAATGATTCAATTAATCCTGCCTCTAACTAAACAAGAAAATAAAATTTAAACTGGTGCTCTATATTTCAAATACTAAATTAAAAGCTATAGTTCTATTGGTATACTCTATGAGTAAAGTTACATAATTATTCATTATATTGTATATCGAAGTCGTTCAAAATGTCCACCATTGACTTGACTGTACTTGTTGCATCGATCTCGGAAACTTCTGAATGAATTTCTGATTACAAGTGGTTTAATCTGGTCGGTACTTTGGTAGTGAGCAAACATTGTCACTAACATAACCCGAAAGCCAAAAGTCATTGAGGGCTAAATCATGACTTTTGGAGTTACATTTATAACAACAGTTTCCAAAAGAATCCGCATATTTCACTGCATTGACGGTGGATAATCCAAAGACAATGTGAAATCATTGGCCACATTGTGACCGATGTCGATTTCAAGATCTATGGGGATTTTCTCTTGTGTGTATAGACTTGTCCATTCAAATAGAAAGTTGCTTCGTCACTAAAACCTCTAAATGGTGTTAGACCAATCTGGATTGCTGTGTTATGTTCCGTAACAAGATTGAAAAAAGTAAGTTTTTTTCTGGAACAATGTCCTTCAATTCTTGAATCTCAGTTAAGCTTCCATGGTTTGATTTTTCTATTTCTTCAGGAAATTTGACAATTTTTCATAAGAAGAGAAAAAGTTGAGGATTTTCAGAAGAAAAATATTGGAAGCCTGTTTTTTTATTAAATGGCACTCACGCTGTCAAAGCAGGTCCTGGCCAATTAATGTGTTTAAGAGTAATAAAAAATCAGCCCCCACCCCCATATGGTGATGAAAATTGGGATATTATTAGAGCAATATGTTCTACAAACGATTTTATAAAATGTATGGAAAGTTGTAGCTGGTTACAATTTTAAAGTACGACAAAATAGTGAAAACCCATCTTTTTATCGATTCAAATAATTCGATGAACAATTATAATAGAAGTAAATACAACGATGTAATATTAGATCTTATTAATGCACTAAGCGTCAAATATGTTGTATTTGGTGCAGCTAGGTCCAAAATGGTCGAAAATGGGGGGTTGACCTTGTTAAGAAGCCAATAACAAGCCCTGTTGGGGTAAATGTGATCAGGAAAAGTCGTAGAAATGTTTTTTTTTAAATATTGACCCCCGGAATGGACAGGGTTTGTAATTCTTGGGTGGTGTTGTTGTTGGCATAATGATTTTGTTTGTGCACGCTTCGCATTCTATTCGGTAATTTGATCGCTGGACTTTAAAGAACAACAACAAGATTGCTTTTTCTTGGCGACTTTGATGTAAAGGGAGTATCTAGCTTGCTACCATTTTAGCTTGTGCAATATTTATATAAAACGTGCGGCAGTGTCAAATGGTGTGTCTATGCATATTAGTGAAACATCCGTTTTTTAATCAATTTAGAAATTCAACCGAAAATATTAATTAAATTTTATTAAAAATATAATAAAAATGCCATTCATGGATAAAAGTGTTAAGAGTGATATTAATATACTACTTATTCATACTACTCGCAAGTGATAGTCTAGGACAGCTGTTTCGGCCTTGTTGGACCTCATCAGCCAGGCATAATCACAGCCTGAGCAATATAAAATGTTCGTATCAAAGCATAAAAGAGAGGAACATTTGCAAATTTTTCATAAGAAGAGTGAAAACAGAAAGTGTTCAGAAGAAATATGTTCTTATTAAAAGGCACTCACGATGTCAAAGCAGGTCCTGGCCAATTAATGTGATAATAGTAATAAAAAATAGGCATACTTTGATAAAAATATACTACTGATATTATTTATTAAAAATTCAGTTACAAAAATGAGTCAAGAATGAAACTTTCCAAATTAGACCCCAAAAGTTTTAAAAATGGCATATGCTGACAAGTTTATTTCCTTTAAAGAAGGTTGTTTTGGTCATGGCAAAAGAATATATACAATTTTTGTTAAAATAATTAAATAGAATTGCCTAACCACATTGGAAAAATGGAATAATAAATTAATAATTCCAATCTTCTAATTCGTCTTTTCAATTTCAAAAGATGACATTTTTCGAACAAACCACTGGACCTAAAATTTTGAATCAACAGATGAATTAGAAGCGTGAAATTAGATTAATTATTGTGCTTAACTCATTTCTTTGTATGATTATGTTAAAAATGTCATTACTTCTTAATTGAAGCCTAGTTTATCCTATCTACTACTTTATTAATTCATTGTTTTCAACGTAATTAATATTGAATTATATTTTCACATTATCTATGGCCAAGACAGCCAGCTCCACGCGTAATTTTTAACACACATAATTAACCAATTTCATAAATATTTAACCTCAGAATCATTATGTTTGTAGAAAATCACATTCTGACTCTTTTAGCCAAACTGTATTTTTCCATAGAGCTGTTCCGTGACCTTTCAAGCGGATGCGAGTCGGACCAAAACATGTTAACACCATAAGATCCGCAAGTCTTTCAATTGGTGTCGCCTGCCACCCCCGCTCTCCAAAAGTTAACCGTTTTGCTAATGGGAATATATGAACATCAGCACAATAGAATTAATAAAAATACCAAGATGCCTCATTGAGAAAAAAATAAATTTATAACAGAAATGAATTGCTTATATTAAAATGATAATTTACGTAAAAATATAAAATATATCAGAGCACAATATCTTATAAATTCATCTGCTCGGAAAACCATTCTTCGAACAAAAATATATTAATAGTTATTTGGTTGGTAATAAATGGGTCATAACGTACATCCGATCGTTACGGACAAAAGCAGAATGCAGATCACACAAAGTTGTGATATCGACGAATCGACGAAATCCAAAAGCCTCTTTTACTTTGTTTCCTGGTTTTTGCCATCTTTCATGTTTTCCATCTGACTGCACACATCCCGTAAGGTCGTTAGTACGGTCGATTTGATTCATCAGCGTCAGGCTCACATTTCGCGTGAATGGCCACTTCAAAATGTCGTCATACCTTCCAGGCACAAGCCGAACATACAGGCCACAGTGGCTGGCAGAAAATTCAACACAAATCCTCATTGCATAACCGCTACTGCTGGTAAGAAATGGATCGCTGTAGCAAATTACTTTTTTAACTTTTGATTTTCTAACTTTATCAACAACACCGTCAACAGTGAAGATGTAGAAGTTTTCAACAAAATTTCCAGGATCAACATAGTTTAGCACATTATTTCCACGTTTTATAGAAAAAGTGGAAGAACTGAGGGTGCTCATTTCTCATAGTGTTCAGAAGAGCTAGCGCAGCTAAAATTCGATATATTCTCTAACAAAAAACATTTTCGGCAAAAAATTGGGATATAGCAGACTCAAAAAACAAAAATAGATAAACATACCATAGACAACATTTGTAGAAAATAATCTCTATAAATTTTATTGAAACTTAATAAAACCACAGATTAATGTTTACTTATTTTATGTATAGAGAGGACTTCCTCAGCAAATGAGTCAGCACAATCTCTCTCAAGAAACAAATATTTGACTATCGCCATCAATTTTGTAACCATCTGCTGCCTCTAGCCTACTTTTGGGACACGATCCACTGTCCTATTCATTGATTTTTTTGCACCCCAACATCACATGCTTTGGGCCGCCGAATCGACGAAGAGTTGCAACAAATTTCCACAAGACATGGACCGGAAAGGCATGTGCAATTAATTTCCTTGACCGCATCTAAGGTCACTGAAGTTGATGTACACACAAAGTGACGTATTATGATCTTTATGATCAGGGCACTCACTGACTGCTATTGATGACAAGTAGTTACAAAATTGGCCTGATCCTATGCCCACCGAAAATAGGTTTTCAATTAAATATTTTATGTTATTTATGTAAAGTAATGTTATTTATATGCATGTTACTTGTAAGTAGTAATGAATTTAATCATAATTTTTATAAACATATAATATAACATTCATTCCCCGTAAACTCAAATTTGCTTTAAAATGGCCGTAGCATCTGCAGGACTATATCTAGGGCCAGAGAAAGTTTGAGACCATTGATTTGAAATTTAGCAACGTTTGAAGTGCACTCACGTCGTTACTGATGAACCTTTTTAAATTTGGTTTTCACTACATGAAGGTTTCAAACGTTCCCTTTCATAATCTTATAAAATATTCTAATTTTAATATTGCCTTAAGGTTTTTATTCAAGCCGAAAATTTGAGTTTATTTCGTTGTCTTTTAGAGTAATTTTTTTTTTAAATTTTGCTTTATTTATTATGGAACTCCAATATGCACACAATCAATTGCTTTCCAAGGCAACAATACAATATATTTCCTAGGGATTCGTTCATTATTTTTATTTTTTACTATGCAATAATCCTATTTTTATCCACACTTTCTTTTCTCTGTAAAACAGATTATTATTGCACAGTGTGAATAAAATTTTCCTTTTTTAAATTCATTATGATATTATTTGACTAGAGAGGTTTTTGATATTTGTTAAAAGTTGTTGATGAATTAGGCAGATTACTCTATGGATTTCGATAGAATACAAATCAAGTCTTTTGAAACGGCAATCATAGA
>JAUYWI010071677.1:0-14279 GCA_034780595.1 Parotoplana pacifica | reverse complement strand
GTTATTGACTGGTTTTCCTGCTTTGAGGATTGTGACAATGTTTGCTTGGAGACACTCTTCAGGCAGTAGATGTTGTTAAAAGCTAATAATAATAATACTGAAAAAGAAAATTCTTTTGTTGATGAAATTTTCCCAGGTGTCAATTTCAACCAACTTGGTCCATGGGAAGTGTGCTATTTTACCGTAGGTTATGACAAGTTATTATTGAACCAGCATGATATTATTTATCTGATTATTTTACCTACTTTCATTAATTAATCAGATACACAAAAATAGACACCTAAGTTAAAAAAACGGAACCTACAGAATAATATATGGCTATTGTTTATAATAATCTTGTCCTTATTAGTCTTATTTTTTAATAATTTTTTAGTTGTAAAATGGAAGCATTTGTTACATTGGCCACCTCTAATGACTATGCTATTGGAGCGTTGGTTTGGGCACACTCTCTCAAATTGGTTGTCACTTCAAAGAAGTTGGTTGTCATGATTGGAAGAAATGTTAGTCCAAAAATGAGGTGGGTTCTATTAGTTGTTTTTTTAAAATATATATTCGCTTCTGTGAAGGTAAGAGCTGAACTGGATTTGTGATGAACTTGATTCAAGTCAGATCATGATTGTCATTTTGTTTATCATGCGATTTCATAGGAAAGAATTTGAATTAATCTACATACTACATGGTGGTTGTCGAATGTAGTCACACAAAGGTGATAAGTAAAGATTAGTTAAAAAAATAAATTTCGTTATTTTTTAATAGCTATTTTAGCTAGTGAAATTGAGATGATAATAATAACTATAGCAACTAATAGTTTGGAATTTGTGCTCCAGTTATTTGTCCAAACTTCGACAAACTTAGTTTTGTTTGCTTAGCAAATATTAATGTACCTACCAAATATTGATAGACACAAACTTCTAGGTACAACAATCGGTAATTAAAATAAGAGTTACATAATATGCATGAATGTGACAACAGATTTGGCTGTGTTGTGCACCTGATTCTGATTCATTATTATAAATATCGGAAATTATTGTAGTAGATTAATGAAAAATAATCTATTGCACTGTATTTAAAGTTTGATAAATATAGGTAGGCCGATTTTTTCAAACATTTAGCTGAAGTGGAATTATGTCATCTTTGTTGAAAGCTTATTTCTAGTTACGTAACCAGCTATCAGAACTTTTATCAGTTTTTTATACAGTTGGTGTAGTCTGATTTCAGCTTAATGAATATTATCATGATAACGGATAGAAACCAAATTAATACGGGTTTGGTGGTATATCTACCGTTGAATACGTTGAAAATGCTGGCGAATATCTATGTAATAAAACCTTCATCATTTTTGTGCATTACACAGATATAATATTATACCTCTATAAAGGCAATTTCTTAATGATGGATTGAAACTAGTTTCAACATAATGTTAAAACTCTAAGATATTACTCACTGAACATTTTAGTTATATTTCGTTACTTTTCAAAATATATGAATATCGTTGTTACTTAGATTTACAATCTTTTTTTCTACACATTGCTGTCTTTGTAATTACATAAATAAATTTATGTTAAATTAGTTAGCATTCACCACAGGACATTTTCGCATGTTATGTATGCATTTGCACAGCATCAAGGAAAAATAAATTGAAGATTAGCTTGATATTATGTCATATATCCAAGTAGTCTAATATAATTGCAGCTCGTAGTTTTCTGTATGTGTATTTTTTTAGGTACCATGATATTTGATAAACATAGCGGTATTAATTTCCATCTGTTACATTTATCGATTACCTTACTGTTCCCTCTGTCACAATATCTATATAGAATTTCTAGCTTAGCTTTAAAAGTTACGTCATCTTGTTGGCTTCCTATGTATGTAGTAGGAATTCTGTAACTATGTAATTGCAAATCCCGATTC
Organism: Parotoplana pacifica; assembly: GCA_034780595.1. Taxonomy (NCBI): domain Eukaryota; kingdom Metazoa; phylum Platyhelminthes; order Proseriata; family Otoplanidae; genus Parotoplana; species Parotoplana pacifica. The sequence continues at coordinate 12,368 of JAUYWI010071677.1, read as the reverse complement.
AACCATAGAAATGTAAATCTATATCCCAGGGTTAGTGTTATCTGTTAAATGTACAATATCTTAATCAATTTTGAGGACTTTTTAAAGTATATATTTGTCTCCATGTGTGTAGAAACGATGTTTTAATTGGTGTAATAAGTGTGTAGTTAAATTGGTGTAATAAGTGTGTAGTTATTTGGTGTAATAAGTGTGTAGTTAAATTGCTTAATTTGTGAAAATGGAAAGTAAGTGCTCTATATTCACGTGGGAGTGATTGGCAATGTTTGTTGCTTGTAGGCGAGCTTTGGACTTCATGTTCGATGACGTGGTATTGGTGGACGTGCTGAACAGCAATGACGAGGCCCATCTCCGTCTCCTCTCCCGACCTGACCTGGGCATAACTTTCACCAAACTACATTGTTGGCGTCTTACACATTTCTCTAAAGCTGTCTTTATGGACGCGGATACTTTGGTAAGAGAACAAGACCTGGGTGCCAATGTATTTGTGCATTGAACGGTTAGGATCCAGTTTTTTGCCTGACTCCTCTAAATCTAGAACCTCAATAGATATTAAATTAGTTGATATGCCTAGATCGATAGTCTAACTCGGGGCATGGGGATTTTCAATGTTAAATATTTGAGAAATAAACAATAAAGACTAAATGATGATTGGCATACTTCGTGGCGCATTCCAGGTATAGGCTGACCCGGAAAATGACTTTCTAAAATATTCAAATACAGAATAGTCCTTAAATACTAGAATAAACAATTTTTGAAAAGCAATGGGAATGTTTTGTATATACCTGACACGTAGATTATAAAATAAATTAACTATGCACGTATCATTGATATTCCAATCTGTCCAGATAATGCTCTCTGGCATGTATCCAGGCAAACATTAAATGCAGTGCAGGATATGAACACACGACTCCTCCGACAACCTCCTCATTCTCCAGACTGTCATTCCAAGACTGGAAGCATCTCGAGAAGGGAATTTTGACCATATGAATGATGTCTCACAGTTTTTGGTCGAAGAACTCCCCAAATGTACATGGGATCGAATGAAAAAAGCTCTTTCAACCTCTATTCTATTGATCACACCAAACTAGTAAAAGAAGGCGATGGAAATTTTATTTAAAACTTTAATAATTTCGTTGTGTGTTCAATATGATATAATTTTTTATGTAGAGAACCCGTCATTTTTCAGGGTCAGCCTTTGGATCATAAAGGATTAATAATCGGCGTAATAGTCTATTTTCTTTTAATGGTGGCCCCCAGTGAAGCTTTTTAAATCGATGTTTCAGTCCAGATCGCCGCTGTAGTTTTATCTATGTATATAATTTAATATCTATGTAGCTATACAATTCTGGTATCACATTTTATGAAACAAATAAAATCCAAAACCCCTAGAAATATCTGTACGGAGCAGGTTTCCGATTTTGTTCGAGTTTGGGTGTAGAAAAAGATGGCACACGATTACATACATAGATTTGCTTGAAAAGTTTTTACCATAATTTGGCATTCATTTGGTATCATTGCAAATTTGTTTGTAGGCGGAGAGGATTTCTATTTACTTGCATGATTGTATGTACTATGTTGGACCAAAATTGGAAAGCAGTTATATTAAATATTAGCAGAAAGATGATTTGGTTTCCAATTTTTTATCTTGACTAAAAGGTGCGAGATTAATAAACAGATAGATTTTAATTTCAGTAGTGACTTAAAATTGTTGAAGTAATTGAAATTGACTGAGAAATTTGTGTTATTTGTAAGTGGCGATCAACTTATGCATATTGCCTTACCTCGATGTGATCATTATTAAGCAATTGAAGGTCATTTTTATCCATTTGTTTTGTATTGAATAATTTCTTTTTCTCCAGCAAATGTGAATAGAAGGCATCTAGGTTGTAGTGTGTATTGTGTTGTTCTGAACAGCCCTAGATCACCTAAATAGCAATTCCTATTTAAGTACGAGTAGTAGGTACCACATAGCCCTAGTCTACGCTGACTGACTTTTATCGTTCCTATTGAAGTTGTCTGCGTTTTTTAGAGAACGTTTACACTTTGTCTGCATTTAGTTATCCGCTACAAGATAGAAAGACTGTCAGTATTTCTTTTTATCAAAAACCTACAGCAGCAGCTGGTATTATAGCATTTGGAGCTATAGCAAGAACTCTTGATCAACACACTAAAATTGCCGGACCCTCCCCCCCTTTATGGGTAGTATAATATTGTACAGTGTGCATGAACAAAATACCTGATTTGTCGTCTGCTGTACGCGATGCCAAATTTAGATCTGTTTTAGATCTCTGTTTTAATTCAGACTCAATGGACTAATATGTTATCGATTTTCTGAAATGAATAATCACTCATAACTTTGGCAGATAGGCTAGGTAATTTTCAGACAGTTTAGTTCCATGTAATTTATGGGACGCACATTTTGAATGTAAGTGATGTGAAGTCATTCCCTCTGTTGCTAATCTGTCATCACCGGATTAACATTAGACAAATGATTTATGGAAGCAATCTTTGTAGTAGAACAGTTTTCATGCATATGCAGATCAATGACTCCCCGATTTCAGCCAGCATCTGGAGCTGGTGGGCGTCAAATTGAGGGTGCCAGAGCTTTTGTTCGCAGCTCATGCTGACACCACCGGAAGAAGAAGAAGAAAGCGTTGCAATCACCAACAAATTAAAGCAACCGATAATACAAGGAGGAGCATATGATGGACCCTGCATGAAGAAAGGCTGAGTTAATAGCTCAAAATTTTATCAGTGGAGGCAAACATATCATTTTAATTTGTTCTTCCACTAATTTTGGGCTTGAGTATCTTTTTCTGATCAGATACAAATGCTCTGAATATCTTTATAAAAATATTTCAATAGGCCCCCAGATGTGACCATACAGAACATATTTGACTCTTTATTTTTCAAAGTTTTCTGGATGGTGGATCCTTAGAACCCCCGTCAAGTGTCCTTGAAGGGGGGCAACTCCAAGGGTAGGTTCAAGAATCTATAAATTTTTCAAGTTGAATTTTTAAACATGATAATGGGGGTTCTATATTTAACCCCCCCCCCAATGTTGAAGTGCTCCAGAGTTATTAACTAAGTTGTTCATAAAAGAGTTTTAAATTAATTACTACATTGTTAAGCCCTTGTTATCTGTAGTTTATTGATTTTGTTTTTACACCTATTTGTAGATTTTGTAATGTAACTTTTTACATGTTTTAACTCTCCCTTCTACTACCAGTAAAGTGTTCCTGAGATCGCTATGAATTATTTCTGTGCTGTTTTTAATGTAGTTTATTGTACAATACCTACCTATTTACTTATAACCCTATTTTTAATGACACTCCTCATTTATTCTCTCTGTAATTGCTGCTCTCAGTTCTTGGTGTTCTTGTGTGTTATATGCATTGTATGTCGTTCTTTGTAACTGTCGTGCACTTTTAGACCGTTCTGTATGTATATCCTTTTTTTTCAATTTAAAATGTCCTTGACCCTTACAGGTGCTATCAAATATCGATGATCTGTTCACACGTGATGAGTTCAGCGCTGCCCCGGATCCCGGCTGGCCCGATTGCTTCAACTCGGGAGTGTTTGTTTTTCGTCCCTCCATGAACACCTACAACAAGCTACTTGCGTTCGCCATGTCTCAGGGCAGTTTTGATGGCGGTGACCAGGTAGGCGACGTTTCTATTCTTGTGTTGCCACCTTGACGCAGAATAATTGTACGGAGGCGGGCGAGCTGTACCCGACATTAGATTAGGAAGAACTTGTTGTTCGCTGTGAACTATAATACTGTTTATTGTCTTGGGAGGGGGGTTCAAACTCTTTATAGAAAAAACTCAATAAGTATTGATTTTATTGTCAGAATCATTGCATTTTAGAGAACTGTTTCTCTAGTTACTCAAATACGAAAAAAATACTTTTCTTAGATTGTTCACTTTTTAGCTAGTTTGATGACGTCATCAGCACTTACTTATCTTCAAATGCATCCATAGCTTTGTTTTAAAGCTTATTTGATATCAGTTACTTAACACATCGACCTCAAAATTTTGTCTCTGACGTTTATGGTTACAAAAATCGATATCTTGAGACAAACTTTGACCTACATAATGTTGGTCGACTGTTATGATTTCCCACTGGTCTCACTGTGCTGCATGCCACTTTCAATAACACGAGAATGTACCTACACATATTTGACTTGACTATTTAATTGAACAGACTACTGCTGCCACTCATTTGTCTAGACTGCAAATGTTGTGCAAATTGTGTGTTAAGTGCAAGTATCACAAAGGCAATGAGTGCCAACTGAACTGAGCCCCTCTATCTAGTCAGCATCAATCTCTATTGAATTCTGCTCGGTCGTTTGGCCTATTTTGAATACGCTGTTTTGTGGATTCTAGCGAGGCTCACCGTCTTTGCTCACTTGCCTCGCCGTCAGTTTCAACAGTAGGGGGTGGGGCGGGGTGTGGTAGGCGCCTCTGCCGGTTTGCTGATGCGGATCACAAAGCTGCTGTACTCTGTCTGATCCACGGTGCTGATTATTTCTGATCTAATTTACTCAGCTCAGCAGCTAGTCAGCTAAACGACAGCGTAGGTCTGCATCATTCACCATTGCTGGGGGGGAGTGGATCGTACGTATAGTTTCTGACATGAAACTCTGAACTCTGTCTAACCCTCGATGGTATCAGAAGACAGACTTGCTGCCGCGTGAGAGGGTTTGTCAACAGTGTACTCTGAACAATCATTAGGTAGGTACATATTGGCGACAAATTCTGTCGAACTATTTAAGGAAGTAGCTAACTTTGTGTTTGTAGTTTGTTATTCATCATCATCATCATGTTGCTGCCAACAGAAATGTACATAATTAAAGAATTATTGTTGTTGATTTATGGTGTGTGTGTGTGTATAATCAGTGCTGCGGTTCTTAAGGCATCCGCTTTTTTTGAATATTTCTCGTGTTCTGCATTTTTTTCTTGTAGTAGCTAAAATTTCCTTTTTTGTCTTAATTTTCGGTTTTAGATGTTAGAAAGTGAATAAATGAATTAAAAGGGATAATAATAGACACCACAGGTTGACATAAATGCCCACAACAACTGTGTTTGGCACTGTGTTTAAGAGTAATAATAAAAAACACATATTGTTTGATAAAAATATACTACTTATCTAATAGTACTCGCAAATGATAGCCCAGGACAGCGGTTTCGGCCTTGTTGGGCCTCATCAGCCAGGCATAATCACAGCCTGAGCAAAATAAAACGTTCATAAATTTTATATCAAAGCATAGAAGTGAAGAAAATTTGCAATAGTAGCATAAGAATAGTGAAAAAGAAGATTTTCAGAAGAAATATGTTGGAAAGTCTGTATTCTTAATATAGGGCACTCATGCTGTCAAAGCAGGTCCTGGCCAATTAATGTGATAAGAGCAATTAAAAAAAACAGGAATACTTTAATAAAAATGTACTACTTACTTATTCATATTACTCACAAACATAAATAGAAAATACAGACAAGGGTCCTTCAATAAATTTGTATAATTTATATGAATCCATAAAATACATACACTATCTATACATTTTATTAAATTATAGAAACATTTGAGATATTAGTCAAAATTCCAAGTCTATCTGAATAAATAACATCAGAATTCAAATTTAAAAATCAATGTCATACAAAGATGTAAACAGCTTAGCTTTTTATTTTAAAAATTTGTCAATGAAAATGCTAAATTTGATATTTGAAAAATAAATTTTCTATACTGCCATGCAATTGGAGATTTTAGAGATACTGAATTTTTTTACATTAGTCAAATATTCCACAACATCCTTCAGGGCAAAGCCCTAGATTATATTGATGATACATTTTCTTTTTTCTCAAACACATGTGGACTTGCTGACACACAAAATATTTAGCCTATTAAGAAGTTTGAAATTTTAAATGTCTCTTATAAATAGATTATATGCATTAAAACTAGCACAAGCTAAAGCTATAGATTTAAATTTCATATTTTGTTGAAAATGATTTTTGACACATATCAATGACCAGGATTCATTTTAGATGGTTCCCAAAACTATATAAAGTCATAGCAAATAATAAAATGTATATTTTAACATAGAATTTTGACAATATAGATATTTATGTACAATAATAAATTTTGTAAAATCTAATCATTGAAAATATCAATGAAAAAAACTCAATTCAATAAAAAACAGTTTTTTGTAATATATAGTAAGGTGAGTAATGGCAAATCTGGAAATGGGCAAATCCAGAAATACTTTCACTAATTAACTTTAAATGGCTGTAACTCAAAAAATAATTATGATAGAAAGCTGATTTAATATACTAATTAATCCAGACAATCTGGAGAATATTTGGTACTTATTATTTTTAAAGCATAAGAATATTTCATTATGAAGCTACAGTCATAAAAAGCCTTTCAAAAAATGTATACTTAACAGAAAATGATCCTCAAAAATTTTCCCATATTTTTCAGAACACTCACATATAAACTTTGGTAACATATTTTTTAGTATTTACACATATTAAATAATAGCTTTGTTCATAACCTCTATCAGTGGTAAAAGCCATTTTAAAATATTGGGTGAATCTAGAAATGCCAGGACCAAATACCAAAATATGCTAATTAATTTTAGATCATTGTAACTTAAAAACTAAATGAGTTGGAAGGTTAATTTAATATTCTAATTAATCCAGAGAATGTTTGGTGTTATTTTTAAAAGCATAAAAATAATTTGATATAAAGCTACAGTCATCAGAAGCTTATCAAAAAAAAGTTTAAAAACTGTATACCAAAAAATGATCTTCAAAACTCTTCCCATAGATTTCAGACCACTCACTTTTAAACTTTGGTAGCATAATATTTAGTCCATTAAATAATAGCCTTGTTTGTCACCTCTATCAGTGGTAAGAGCTATTTTAAAATAAGTATAGGGTGAATCTGAAGATGACAGGGGGTGATTTAATGTTTTAATATTCACAACCTATAAGCAGTTGTTCCAAAGACCTTCTTATTTAGAAACATTTAGAGATAAGTACAACATTAGATACTTATTTTATAACTTATTTTAATAGAATTAACACAATGAAAATGAACTTCAAATTAAGCAGAGCCTTATTAAGTTTAAAGTTTTAAACAAATAAGTCTTTTTGATTATTTTTTTGTTGTAATATAGACATAAGTTATATTGTAAAATACATAACTAAAGTTCTCATAAATGTTTTATCCCAAAAATTCAAACATTGTGTTAACAATGTCCATATAAAATCAAACCAAATAGCCTGATAATGTCCAAAAGGTAGCTACATAAGTACATAGATAAGCAGTAAATAGCTAGAATAGAATGGACACATGCCATTTCATATATAAAATGCTAGTTTTTCTCATTTTGAAAATTTAATTCTGGATTCACCCCCTATCTTTTTCAGATTCACTCCTGGTGGAGTGAATCTAGAAGTGTAATGTTTTTTTAATTTTTACTTTCTATAACATTCTATAATTATACACAGTACTTAGCCACACAGTGGACATTTTTATTTTAATTGTTAAAACTATTTTTTTTAAATCCTTAGGGTCAGTTTTTTCTTGAATAAGTTATTTTAATGATAATTTAGTGTAGTAAAATAACTTATTCTCAAGAAAAAACTTAAAGGATTTAAAAAATACTGTCCATCATGTGGCTAACACTGTAATCAGCTATACAGCAGATGCATTGATAAAAAAACTGTCTGCCATGTGGCTAAGTATGGTGATAACTATAAACATCTAGATGTAACATTAGAGCCTTTTATTAATAAATGGGCAATAAAAAATGCTGTACTTAGCCACATGGAGGATGGCCTTTTTTAAACAATACATCTGCTATGTGGCTAAGTATGGTGTTAGCCACATAGTAGATGGTATTTTTTTAATCCTTAGGGTCATTTTTTTCTTGAGAATAAGTTATTTTACTACACTATCTTTTGAACATTAAAAACAGACTCTAAGATTTTATTAAATTTTAATTTTACAATATCTTTAAAAAAACATGTCTACCATGTGGCTAAGTACTTTGATAAAAAAATCCTCCAGATTCAGCCCCATCTATCTTAAACTTAAGAAATAAATGAATGCTTTAATTACAGATTTTTTTTGTATATTGTAAATTAATAATACTTACTATGTAAATTTATAGATTTAGCATTTATTCATTTCTGTGAAACTAACATTGCTTAATTAATCCTATATTGTAACATCATAGGCCACTGGCCTAAAAGCAATTTTTAACATGATCATGCAAAAATTTCTTATTAATTTGAACAATTGAATATATATTATGGGAATTTTTTATTGCTATCTATTAGTTATTAATTTTCAATGAAAAATACAAATCCTACTATTTGTCAAAAATCAGTTTTGAATAAAAATCATTTTTGACAAATAATAATTGGTCATATTCATTGATTTTTTTTACCAATAGTGAAATTTATAAAATATTTAAACTGAGTCTGGTCTAAAGATGTTATATAGCTACACTAGACAGATTACTTGTTCAAAAATTGGTTAAGTATTGTTTACAATTTAGTTTCTGTTTTCTGATTGGCAAAAAATATAAGACATACCATTGGGAGCCTTTATAAAAGATAGCAAATCATGTATATTTCATGTTTTTTTAAATATTTTACTTAAATATATTTAGTTATTTTAATGAAATAATTACAATATTTTTGAACACCTGCTACCAAAAGGAAAAAAGATCAAAATTAATATTAACTTTTTAATTTTAGATTGAGCCTTGAAATGGTGAAAATAATTTAGTATTTATTTCATCTATAAATTGTATTTATACACCATTTATTAAATAATTAGAACTGTTTTCCCTCAAATATTTGAGTAATTTTCATTATTCTTTAGCTATTTTTTGTAAATCAACCTCTATCGAGAAATGTTGGCCATCTAGAACACAAAGTGCGTCCTTACCTCCAACCAAAGACGTTATAGAGTTCACTAATGAATACCTACAGAATATTATTTGTATATTTAAATATTTATTTACTACTGATTTTTGCCAAATATAAGCAAAGTAATTACAAAGCAGCGATAACCAATTCTGCCTATCCATCTTATGCGTAGATCGCATAATGCTCTATATAGCCTCTGAAAAGTCTAGTTGGTATAATTGAACTCTGTGGTCCTGACACAATGCAGGCGATAGGCAACATTTCATGAGAAAAAAGATTTGGGCCTTGTAATGAAGATGATGACCCACATTTTGAGCACCTTTTGACATTTTTTACGGTTTGATTGCACGTTATAGTTAAGTAAATTTGTAATGCATAATTAAATTTGATAAGTATAATAATAATAATAAAGCAGGTTTACTTTGCTAAAAAGATACTACTTATTTATATTACTCGCTAATAATAGCCCAGGACAGCTGTTTGAGCTTATGAAACCTCATCAGCCTGAGCATTAGACAAAAAATATATATTTCATATCAAAGAATAACCGAAAAAATTGATATATATCATCAAAAGAAGAGAAAAAGTAGAAAAAAAGCATAAAAAATATACGAAAGCTGTGATAGTTTGAACATTGTTATTGACATTTTTTACGCCTTGATTCCATGCTATAAATACCTCCATGTTTAGTAAATTTGTAATGCAACACTAAATTTCTTCACTTTTTGCCATAAAGAATCTACACATAAGCCTATCGAATACTATGTAAGTACTTTTATACATTTATAACGGTAAACAGTTCTAGTAATATGTAGGTAGGGTAGGGATAGAATTTAGATCTGACCATGACATACATATGAATAACAATACTTATGTGTCTACGAGTAGTGAGAGTTAACTCCCAATGTTTGAGCTAACAAAGTAAGTCACCTTTTCGGTCTTAAGGTTTCATAAAATTACTTGATGACCCTAGCAACATGAATTTGTGAAGTGAATACACTCTTAGCCAAAAAGTTCTCAGCTTAATCTCCCTAATGGGTTCCGTACTCAGCGCTTTCTAAGTTCTACATTTAGAACTTTGGGAGAAGTCAGCTAAATATAAAATTCTGGTAGAAATATATTACTTATTGTCAAAGTAATATTTTTATGACAATAAAAATTAATTGACTATGTTATTTAAAAAAAGTCAATTACAAAGATAATACAATTTGGTGGGACGATAAATTGTGAGGAGCCAGACCATGGGGGACATCACCTTGAATGATAGTAATCCAATCTTAAACATGCTCAGAATTCGATGTTTTTTGTAATTCTTATCTAAACCAATAATTTTTAATTACTGTTGCATATTTAAATGTAGTATATGTGTTGTCTGTTTATTTGTCGATTGCTTCAGTTCCAGAAACTGATATAGATGCTAATATGTATATGCAGATACGAATATAAATGCACAGACATAAATAAGTTTATTTATTTTTTAAATTACAAATAAAATGTAGCAGGTTTATTTTATACTACTCGCAAAAAGTAGTAATATCCAATAAGATAAATGGGCAGCATTTCATCTTTAACTTTATTGTGTTAACTATTTCTTTAAGTTAGGAAATCTAAAAGAATATGGATTTGGATTACTGTCAAATAAAAATATTTTCTGAATTAAAAGTTCTTGAAAAGCGCTTAGAAACTTCTATTGGAGTGCCAGCATGAAACTAGCCGTCCAGTAGACGTTCATTTAGAACTTATTGGCTGAATGTAATTAAAAAAGTTGTTAGCTGTTGGCATCAAATTATTAAATAGAGTCTTTTGTGTTATGTGAAAAATTGAAAAACATTCTAACAAAAATCATAGTTCACATGGAAAATATTTTGTAAATCCCTTATTGCCATGACAACAGTTACCTAATAAATGGAACGTAGATTAAAATAAAATTTATTTCTACTGTCAAATGCTGGGACAAATCATTATTCCCTTCTTCAAGTTTTTCATCAAATTTGTAGAAAAAGTAATATCTTTGGTGAACTCTATCATTAAGAACAACATGACGTAGATCTAAATCCATTTGGAGATGGTTGTTTCGTGTGAATATGCTCGATTTCTATAAGAGGAAGCACCAGCGTCAACGTGCCTCCTCTCTACGGCCAGTGGATCACTTTGAGTTCTTAAAGAAGTGGGCGGCACAATTGGAATGTCGGTCCTCCGGTGAGAGTGGGAACTTGAAGGGGGAATGAAGTGTTGCAGAGGGGACTTCGATTTCGAGGGCCTTAATTCGATCACTACATCGCTTGGATTGGTGACCTGTCTTGGTCCAATCGAGTCAGGGCTGGGATTGGGTTCTTCCCATTCAATGCCAATATTTGTTTGATTTCTAAATGGGATAAGAAACAGATAATTATAAACTTCAATTTTCATCACTGCATCATTAAACAGTCTTTGGGCATGATTAACAAAATTCTCTCTAACCTAGTGATTACTTTTTTTCTAAGTTTTTTTTTAAAATTTAATATCTTTCTGCTGTATTTAAGCATTATCAGATTTTGTAGCTAATGTATGTTTTTGTGACAACTATTGGTAGATAAATAAGAATACTTTATGATTCAATAAGAAAATATTTGTTTTATTGAGTTTTTACAAATAAATATTACAAAGCATTCTTATTTATAATGTATGACCTAACAAAAATATATACGTTACACTCGATAGCTAATTTAGCTACAATAAATTAATTATCTAAAATCAATATTATATTTTTTATAAATTGTTGGGTTAGTTCGAAAATTATCGTTTTCATAGAAGCATGTTGTTAGGTAAAGTTAATAATGCAAATACATTTGGGATATTTATCATGGCGGCTATTACATTGTGCAGCAGTAATGTACATAAGAATGGTAATTGCATTTGTGCAAGTTATATTTTTCGGACAAACCCTAAAATTTTGGTTTGAGACAAGTGAAGTAGAGGCGACAAGTGTTTGATTAATGTCTAATTGTCTATTATATTAAGAAGAACAATTTTATCAATGTGCAGGACAAAACATCACTTTAATCGAGAACATGTTATTTAGGTATTTCACACGGCGAGATACTTACACGTACGTCTATCCTATTTGCAATGTTTAGTTACGAATTCTTATTACCAAGTTTTCATATTTTATCCAAGAATCTAAATAATACGTGTATGTTCGTCTACCTACTACTAAGTAGTTCAGTCATGTCAAAGCAAATTTAAGTTGAAATGTTTTCTTTTATTGATACGTTTTTAGTAGGTAAATATATCTGATTATTGAGTTTCTATTCCTAAATCAAAAAGCAACAGTAAGAATAGACAATGAAGAAACAAAACCAGCAACATTTGGACAAGGAGTAAGACAGGGATGCCTACTATCACCGCTGTTATTCTCGATATACACCGAACGTATGGTGATAGAA
>JAUYWI010071666.1:0-14280 GCA_034780595.1 Parotoplana pacifica | reverse complement strand
GCTAACTCACTTTTATGTATATTTCAATTATTTTATGGTGTGAGCTAACTCACTTTTTGCCATTTTTGGCTAATAATATTATAGGAATTATGAGAACAATTTTAGGAATCATGAGAGCAACTATAAGAATAATGAGAACAAATTTATGAATATTGAGACAATTCTAGGAATAATGAGAACAATTTAGGATCATGAGATTATTTTTTAGGAAAAATGATACAATTATAAAAGTAAGGAGAGCAATTATATGAATCACAAGAACAATTATATGAAAATGAGAAAAATTTAGGAATTCATATGGATTCGATAGACGTGAACTACCAAGGCAGAAAACAGTATAATTCCCTTTTTTATTTCAATAAGTATATATTCGCATCGATTGGCATTGTTCATTTGCTATTTTTTAGGTCAGAGCGCGCTGATTCCAGTAAATCTGATGACTCCTTCAAACAGAAGGATTGGTTTTCTAAGACTTGGATTCAGAAGAACATTTTAGAGGCTCAGGAGCAGGAAGATAAACAGTATTCGAAGACAAGGAAGGATATTCGAGAGCAACTGAAGGAGATGAAAAAGATTGTAAATACCTACTCATGTTCTGACGAATTTTTTATTATAATGTTTTCTTGTTTTGAAGCCTTCCATTTCTATGCCTATTGAACCATTTTCTATATCCTCTTTCCTACTCTATAATGTGAACCATTCTTTATTATCTCTCTCTTATACTCTATGATGTGAACCATTTCCTATACTCATTCTCCTACTTTATGATATGAACAAGGATATGAACCAAATCTTAGTTACTCTATGGTTAATTCTTTTCTTAGATCAACGACATGGTGGAGGTAAACAATGAACTTCCAGAGTTAGAGCAATTGGAACGGCAAGAATTTGAACTGGATGTTGAAGAACAAAACAAAATCATTGCTGAAACTGATTCAATCGTGGCCAAAGTACGTAGCAGCTTGTTTCTAAAGTCAAAGTATAAAACATTTTGTGATGCATATTTATGCCAGTGTGAAACAAGAGAACTTCTATTGAATTTGTTTATTTTTTAGGTCAGAGAAGACATTGAAATGGATAATCTTGCTAAACAATATATCCATGACGTCATCAAAAAAGAATGTTGGGATCAAATGAAAGTGAAGGGACGTTCGCTTTGCGCGTTTAACAGTAAACTGGAGGTGGATAACTTTCCAATGAAGGAACGTAGCAAGGAAGAAATACAGGAACTGGATGATGTGATAGTGAAACGAAAAATTGAAATTGCAGACCTTCAGGACCAGAAAGAATTCGTAGATCCTTTGACTAAAGCAGCTGGGACACAGGTAGGTCAAATAAACTTATTCATTGTCTATACCAAAAAGTAATGGATGTTGTTAGAAATAAAAAAATGATTAATAGAATTTTGAAAGTTTATTGTTTCTGTACATATTTAAATAAGCCACCAGCAATATGTATAGTAAAACCACTAGCTTATCAGTTTTAAATTTAGGGTGACTTGTTGAAATTTGCACATAAATATGTAATTTTCAAAGTTTTTATAGCAAAAATTTTGAAAGTAACATATTTAGCAGATGCAAAATAACCTAAAGTTGTAGAATATTATTTATTTGTAAACTTATGGGTGTACAAAAATGTGCTACAAAATAATTGTTTTGGAAAGATTGTTTTTTTTACTTATGGAGTGTATGTTTTTCTCAACTTAATAAAGCCTTTGGAGAAAGCATTAAGAGAAAAATTTAATATGGTTGAAGTAAGTTGTCAGTGTATTTGGATAACTGTACAAGTTTTCTTCACTCTATAACCCTTCATAGACCACGCACAGTATTATTAAAGTATAATTTGATCACGAATATAATTATATGTACATATATCAGTGTGCATAATATTATATTTCTTTATATTATATTTTAAAAACGTTTTACTGTTTATAAATGTTGTGTTGTGTACAAATCTATTTTGTTTGACACTGAATATATTCTGCACAGTTCTAAACTTTATTATGCTATTAAATTATTATTTAAGTCAGTAATTATATTTCCAGGTCCAACACTAAGTATTCTCTGTCATCCCCCCTCTGTTGGGCATTAGGTCTTGGACAACTATCTTTTCAGTATCTATATGGGTTTCTTCTCGGGACCATAAAAATTTAATTCTTTATGCGTCCTCAGTTCAACGATCCTCCTTGCCTTTCTTTTTTGGAAAATCACCATGTATCCTTAGAGTTTCTTCCCAATTCTAGGTAAGGGTCGGTAAATGCAACCATCATTCCCTTAATGCAAGTATTTCATACTGGTGAATTATCTATGCCATGTTTTTCAACCGGTGTGTCCCGGCCCTCTTAGGTATCACTATCAACTAGTGAAGTGGGTCACAAAAAGATTGATATGTATTAAAATAATTTTGGTTTAATTAATATTTAAAAAAAAATCCATCCGGTTGTCAGTTTAAGTGAAAAATAAGTTGATTGTATTAATTGTGAGTATTCCATTTGCTCTTCAATATCAGATATTCTGGTGTTCTATGTTTTTAAAAATTTGGGAGACACGTGTGAGTTAGAATTCTGGGTAGTGGAGAAAAGAGATTGAAAAACACTGATCTATGCCAACAAACGGTGTAGGACAAGTTACCTTCCGCTTACTCAGTACAACGATCAATTAAATTTTGTTTGACATGTCTGAGTTTCTTTAACATCTACAATTTTGTTTCTTAAATGTTACAAGTAGAATTTTCCTTTTTGTCCTTATTTATCAATGTTAGCCACCGACTTCTATCAGTACTGGCACTGAATCGACTAGTTCTGATAGTGATAAGGTAAGGTAGACACCTTCGTTATTCTAGTTTTATTCTGGTTTAGTTTGATGTTTTTATTGTGATATAATACTTAATAAACCTTAGATGTTTGAACATAGTGATGGTAAGATATATTATAATATACAGGGACTGTCAATTCTATATTTTTGTTAGCTGCTAACTTTAAACTGTTCTTTTTTTTAAATTCTAATTTTTCTTATCTCTAAACTACTGAACCAATTGCTTTGAAATTTGGAACATTGATTTGAACTTATAAGAGAAGCGTATTTGTTAAACTTTCAAGGTAATTTTTGATTTAAACCAGCTCAAAAGGCATTAATTTTGAATGGATTATAACTGAACAATAATAAATACTTTTGATATTTAATGGTTCAAATATTATTTAGCTTTTTGTATGTTGGCCTCCTCAAATTTGCCCTACAATTATTGATTTTTTACATGTAGGCTTACACTCAGCATTTATGGTATATGTAATTGTATGGCATTTATGTATATGAATGAATACCATTTTTTAGAATTATATCACAGCATAGAAAGTATTTTGTAAATATATTTTTGTTGTTGTTGGAATATTCAATATTCAATATTCAAGATTCATTTTTTGTTTGAAAGATATTAACATAAGTGATATAATTCTAAAATCTGTCATGAATGGTGTGTTATAAACCTAAATGTGAAAAATCATTAATTATCAAATTAATGGTCCAATTCAAGGAGACTAAACATAATGTTGTAAGTTAACTGAAAGGAGCTAAATAATATTTGAATCATTAAATATCAAAAATGCATTTCTATACCTTTCAAAATTGATGTTTTCGGATCTTTGGTTCAAACCATAGGTCACGTGATCTATGACCTTGAAATTTTAAAATGTGTTTCTCTTACAATCAATGTTCCACAATGGCACAGAAAACCTTGATTTGAGGGCCCCTGGTTTTAGTAATTTCTGGTTGAATCATAAATAAATGTACGTTTTATTAAAATTAGCTCTTGAAAATGTTTCAAACTACTAAATTATTCTTGGAGACTCACATTTTGTTGGTAAAACAACTTTTTACTCCTCAGTAACAATGCTGTAGTAATGATGGTGTTATTTATTTGATTGGTAGCCTGCGGATGAAATAGAAGATCAAGAAGAGGAAGTTAAAGACAATTCTATTGTTTATGGAGGAATGGGTACGTTTTTTCAAATATGTTTACGTTTTAATTAGTTTACGAGTAGTGAGGATATTTTATATTTATTTTTAAATTATTTATTATATTTTGCCAAATTATAATTTGCTTTTTAATTGTTCTTTTTAACTTTGTTAATGCTTTTGTATATCAATTTTATTAGTTGAGGAAAAAGGTAAGAGTAGGTTGAAGTTTCTTTTTTCTTGATAGATATTTGAAATTAAATATTTGATTTTTCTCAGTGTAAATCTTTGCTAAATTTTCATTTTAGCAATTTGTAGTTTATGATACTTATGTAGATCTTATTTTGTCGAATATTTTACGTATTTATATCTTTATTTTAAAACAGAAATTAAACTTATTTTATATTCATCAATGAACTCTGATTCTATGTGATTTTTAAGAAATTCCGCTCATATTTTCAACAAAAACGTTGTGTATTTTTCTTCTAGAGGTTGATACCCAATGCTTTTTTGTGCACTTTTGTCATGATCACATGTTTGCTTTGTTTATTCTTTTAGCCAATTATTCCTGTATGTCTCCTGTAGATATTACTGACTAGCTAAAACTACTAGCCGCTAATCAATTTTGTTACTTGTCTTTTAAAGCTCAATATTGGCCTTAAAAGGGACACTACACTTGTATGAGTGGTCCTTGGCACAAAGATGTTATTTTTGTACCAAATTTTGCATGCTTTTTTATGGAACAATATTGGGCAACAGAGACGAGTGATTTATAGGGTGTACTGAAAAAACTGGCCGTTTTCCAAAACTGTAATGTATATTAATACATGTATGTTTGCTGCACGTATATAAATAATTAATTGGTGGTTCATCCCAAAATTATTTTCACCCCCATCTAAAAATCGTTTTGTTTGATATAAATATTTAATTTTAGATTAATTTGGTGAACAAACATAGAATTATGTGAACTAATGTACAGAAGTTACAAGTATTCACCACCATTTTGGACAATTAGTCTGACATCTCTTAACAGTTTGTCAAACTCGTGATTCAAATGTTCTTGTGTAAATTTTTTGAGTGTTAGTAGCGCCAACTCTTTCACTTCAGCCCTATCGTGAAACCGAATATTTTGGCGACCACTTTCCAGCATAGCAAAGATGTATGTCACATAAATTCACTTCAGGACTGTATGCCGGTTGTGGTAGTCTGTTGATAGTCCTCTGTTCGAGAAACTTTGTTGTTCTTTTGGCGGCATGGGGTCGGGCATTGTCATGCATCAATATTGCCGTCTTCTGGAATAAGGAGGTTGACTATTCGACAGAAATTATTCATTATCTTTGTGATGAAATCACAATAACGTTCGCTATCAATTGCATTTGTTCTATTTATTGACAGGTTATGTGGTTGTTCTCATCAATGATTTTATCACTTCAGTTCGACTGTATACAGGTCTGCCAGCACCTTTTCTGTTGCCACCAATATGAATGTCATTATTACCACCTTCATGACCCCAATTTTTGAATAGATCGCACCCTCCCTACGCCTCCTCAGTAGGCTACAATCATGGACTTCTAATTAGAATTTAAAAAACAAATTGAAAAATCTAGTAAAACTCGGTGGATTGAAAGACATAGTACATTCAGTACAATAAATGAGCTATATGTGTACATAGTTCGGACGCTCGATGAAATTTGTATGCCATCTGACAATCGCACCTTATATAAGAATGGGGAAACCTGGAACTGGGATACATATACTAGATCCAAGGCTATTTGGTTACGTTACACATTCACCGGCTACGATCACATCGCCTCCTTCATTATAGCAAAAGAAGGCTTAGAGCCAATGCGACCGATTGTGTCCTGTCTGCAGGGAGAATTAATGGAAGTATACCTTGGCTTCCAAAAGGTCGATGAAATTTCCAATTTCTATTCATCCATCCGTACAAATGTAGATGAATGGTATGAAGAACTTTATTGCAAAGTGAACGAACTTGCAAAGTCAGTTGGTTGTACTGAAAAAGCGCCAAGACTGTCTGGCAGACAAGTACACCGTTCGAATATACTGCTGACAAGCTTTGCAATAGAGCAATCAAACAAATGGCATCAAGTACTGCCAAACCCCAATACCCTTCACTCCAAAATTGTTACGATGGAAACACATTTGTGTTGAAGCTAGACTTGGCTCGAAATCGGTGACTGATCTTCTTCAGATCACACTGACCCTACATTTTTTCCTAACGTGCGTGAATTGCTAAGGATTTTGGCTACCTTGCCCATTGGAAGTTGTGAAGCAGACCATCATGTCAACTGAGAGGCTGTCTGATTTGTGTTATTGCGATGCATCACACAAGTATACCATTCACAACTCAACAAATGTTTGAAAAGTTTATTGCAAAACATCCACGGGAAATGCAGGCGAAATCACTTTTTTGTTCATAATGTCTTAGTCATGTATTTATCACATGTACATGCGGAATTGACTGTATCTTCTGCTATGCTAATGCATAGAAATCATACTTTTTACCCCCTTGAACATTCCAGTTTTTGTTAATTATATACTCAGGGTACCTTTATATTTAAAAAAATCATATTCCAGTTTGCAGTGATGATATTCGCTAACACTAAGAATATTTCTTTATTATAATAAATGTGGTACTCGATGCACAGCGCTTTCTTAAAAATATAATAACGGTAAATTACAGAAACGTTCACAAATATGTGCCCTTTAAAATACCTAGTCACTCCCCCTTTTTAACTCCTGGATCCGCCACTGAAGACCTAGATGAAGTCATCAGAACCATAAAAATACTTTCTAGAATCTATAAATTGAACAGTTTATGTATTATTGATTTTTAGTGAAATTTACTAAAGCTTTTAGTTCTATAATCAATAACTTTTCAAATATTTTCTTTTTGGATTTGTGTTACTGAGTGTCTAATGGAACTACACTCCAAGTTAGAAGCCAATCGGACAAACTTTAATTTTTGGACCTGATGACGTCATACAGATTCTGTCGATAAATCTTTCCAACATCCCTGTGTACCATTTTTCAGTCTAATCCATCCACGGGAAGTATCTGTGATAATGGATTTGATTGTGACTAATTTTAGAATATTTTGCGTCATTATTTACTGCTCTGTGGCCATTGGTCGCTGTCTTTCTGTGGCGCCAGATCTTGGTAAAGCGACCGAGGCAGTGGACAAGATTTTGACTACAATCCGCAGAATTCCGACGATAGATGCGTCGGAACACGTGGGATTGAAACCCATTTCGCCTCTGACGGGGAAGATAGAAATTGATGGCGTCAAGTTTTCTTACCCGACACGGTCCACACATATGGTCTTAAAGGTACAAGATTATTGGTGTATGATAAGAATTATAATAAAAAACAGGTATTCTTTGATAAAAATACACTACTTATTTATATTACTCGCAATTGATAGGCCAGGACAGCTGTTTTGGCCTTGTTAAGCCTCATCAGCCAGGCATAATCATTGCCTAAGCAATATAAAATGCTCGTATATTTCATATCAAAGCATAAAAGAGAAAATAGAAGATATTAAGAAAAAAATATATTGGAAAGCCTGGCGCTCACGCCAATTAATGGTTTTAGTAGCATAAGAAGAGAGAAAATAGAAAATATTCAAAAACGTATTTTTATCATTCTCCTTAAGGATCTAAGCCTCACTGTACATCCTGGTGAAACTGTGGCACTTGTTGGAAGTTCTGGTTGTGGTAAATCCACTTTGACTCAGCTAGTTCAACGCTTTTATGACATTTCATATGGTCATCTTCTTATGGACGACCATCGCTCAGAGGATCTCAGTATTCCCTGGTTAAGACGCCATATTGGTGTCGTGTCACAGGAACCAGTTCTGTTTAATCGGTCTGTTTATGAGAACATTGCCTATGGTGCCAATCATGAACAAGTAACAAAAGAGCAAGTCGTCGAGGCAGCAAAGCAAGCCAATATTCATTCTTTTGTTGAATCATTGCCAATGGTAAGAGATGTTTTTTAGATGTCAGATTTTTGATAAGCTTAAGTTTTACACAGAATACTAACAAACCGATTATAAATTTTATAGTTATTACATTTTGTAAGTTTATGATTTAGGGATATGATACCTGCGTGGGTCCTCGAGGTGGCCAATTGAGTGGAGGTCAGAAGCAGCGAGTAGCCATTGCCCGGGCTCTTATTAGGCGACCCACCATTCTGATTCTTGACGAGGCCACATCAGCACTAGACACTGAAAGCGAGGCGGTAGTGCAGGACGCTCTGGATAAAGCGAGGACTGGGCGGACCTGTTTGGTGATTGCCCATCGATTGAGTACGGTGCGATCAGCTGATCGTATTGTGGTGATTGGGAATGGTCGGGTTGTGGAGCTAGGAACTCATGAGCAACTTATGGCATCCAAAGGAACTTATTATGAAATGAATAATGCATGAATTAATTATTGTATTTACTAATTTATTGTTATTAATCCAAGTTTAATTTTAATTTTCAGCCAATTTTTTATGTAGATACATATGTATGTACAATACGTGGAATACGTGGAATATGTACAATACGTATAATTCGTGGAACAATTATAATTAAATTGTAAAATACAATTGGTTCAGATTTGACTCACGCACATGACAGACAAATTTTACATATTTAAATAGGAAAAATAGAACGTTTAAATTTTTAACATTCATAAATATCGTACATTTATTCTTTATATGGGAGTTATAACAAAGTAAAAGAAATCATAGCTTTTTCAAAAGTGTGTTGACAACCAAATTGAAATAGCAGCCAATTATGAATCATTTCAGCAAAATGTAAACTTAGAATCGGACAACCAAATATACATAGATATTTAATCATAAAAATTTAATTTAAACTAATATTTAGAAGTAAATTCTGATAACTATGGCATATAAAAACCAATTATTTGAAAATTTAATTGGTCATTTAAATTTGTTCAATTAATATAAATTTATGTATTTTGTTACACTGTTCATTTTCTATTTGTTTCTACTTTACCTATTAAAATTTAGCACAACCAAATAAAATTGTATTTTACCATAGAGAAACTTTCAGCGCCTATGATGACTCTAGTATGTGCTTTCAAAGCTACCTTATCGTTCATAAAATTATTCAATTGTTCTCAATCAGATTCAAATCTGGTGAATTACCAGTGAACCATTTCTTCATATGGCAAGGATTGGAGTCTTATTGAAAGATGCTGCAATTATGAATTGTCATGAAGGTATTAAAGAATAATTAGATAACCATCAGCATTCATTCTTTGAATTTTTTGCAAGAAAGTTAGAGCATTTAGAAAAGCAACCGAACACAATAATGGATGAAAGATGCTTCATTGTAGGAAGAATAAATCTTGCATTGCATCATTATCCACTTGGATGATGACCTCTAGTAGCACATATGCCATATTGTTCAACACTACTTTCATCTGACCACATTATTTGTTCCCAATCAGCTTCAGTTCAATGAATATGATTTTGTCAAATTCCATTGCATGTATCAATTGTTGATTTTCTGGTGGGTTTGTAGAACTTTAGACCTAATAAATTAAGATGATTTCTAATAGCTAACATCATATCTTCAAATTACATTTTTTATTGTAGTTGCACACATCATTAGCAAATTTACAGATGATAACTATTGAATCAATCTGTTATCTCTTTCTGTTGTAGCATGCTTATGCCCTTTGTACTCATTTCTGAAATGTCCAGAAGTTTGAAATTTCACAACTACTTGGTATACTGCACTGTTAGAATAATTCATCAGATTCATCAAAATGCTGTCAGTAATACAGTATAACTTATTGGAAGATTGGTATTAACCAATTAGAGCATGTGTTGGAGTCTAGAATGAAATACAATTAATACAGTGTCTAATTGCTTAAATTTTGTTCATGGTCTTAATTCACATGCCAATATTGTTTAATTTATTATTTTATGTATACAAGTGATCTAATTATCTATCATATTATTTGAGCAAAAATTCAATACTTACATTTGGTCTAACTAATTTTTATTTATAATCAGTCAGACCAAAAATATTTAAACAAATTTGTTTAAATTTTTGATTTTTTAATTTTGAAATATTTAGTTCTTATGTTCTGTAGTTGACAGAATTTACTTATACATTACTCTAAGTATAAAATATAATATTTTTAATTAAATTTGTAATTTAATCACCAGGCAATATAAATGTTATTTTGTCTAACAAATTTATGATTTTTTGTGTATTAAACAATGGAAGCATATCTAAATGATTGTTTCATCTAGTTCTAGCAATGCATTTTTTTATTAGAAACAAGGGCCTGCTAATGTTTCATACTTTCCTAGGCATTAATTTCTATTTCATCAGCACTTTTACCAGAAATCATTCCATTAAGAATATTGTCAAAATTAATAAAGTTGTCCAATTGCTACTACTATCATTGATTAATAATTTAAAGCAGATAATAAAAATTCAAATTGACCATATAATGTATAAAGATGTCTTTATCATTCTAAAAATAATTATTTAGAAATCTTCAGATTTTTAGGATTGTTTGACTTCTAAAACCATCATTAGCCTTAATATATTTGGTTGGAACAATTTACAATAATTTGGCATTTCCATTTGGTTAACGCCAGGGCTACTGATTTTAGGACCAGAATCTGCCAGTACCTATATTAAATATTATTTTTTTAGGGTAGGAAATCATTCCAAAATTACTTAACTAGTAACAATCTATTTTAAATCAAATAGAGATATTTATACGTAAAGAAATTCACTTTAAAAAATCCTTTTTATGGACCTGTTCTAGGTTAGGCCTCATAGACCAACATTATTGTTCTTGTCTCCTTAATTTTAAATCTCATATTCAAGCAAGATACAATGTTTGGTTTAGATTTTATACCCATTGAAGTGATGTTGTCCAAAAATTATGCATTTAATCAGGGAGAAATAATTTATATTCAGCTAATAATGATGTGCTAAATGGAACAATTAAAAGCATAACCAACAAACTTTATGTTGATGATGATGGTAATTTCACGCAAGAATTTATTTTAGTGTAATAAAGAGTTTTTGTATTGTACTAATAAAAGCATACTTGTTTAGTATAATCAAACAAACAATACATTATCCACATGGATTTAATTTACATCCCAATATTGTAATTCATTTTAGTTATAAGCTTGAATCCAGCAGCATAGAATTTTCATAATATTGACAAATATGAGTAAATATTTGTTCTAATTTTCTCAGATCTATCACGAAGGAAATAGATGACTTAAATTAAAAGTAGAAAATAAAACATTTCAGCTGCTTACTTTAATATTGTGAATTTATTGAATAATTGTATTTGTTTCATAATATACAGTTGTTAGTTACTTTATTTGATTTACCCCTATTATACATAGATCATTATTATTTTATACACATATACACCCGTATAAAATTTGTTTTTCTCCATTCAAAACCATTTCTTTTACTGTGAGGTGAAACCTTAAATCATGTGCAAAATTAACTCATATTGTACTTCTAATAGAAACAACATTAAATTATTTTGCTTATAAACAAGAATCATTTATTAATCTCAATAAAACAAAAAATAGGAGAAGAAAATCAAAATGTTATTTAGCATAGAAAATGTTGAAGCTTTAATTGTGGGACCTGATGACATCATTGGCCCCTAATTTAGCCGTCTTATTGATATTTTTCAATAACAAATGTAGCTGATGAATCTTTCCATGGTATGTACCAAATGTCAGTGGGCTGAAATTTGCTACTATGAAGGATTACAAAATAACGTAAAATTTGTATCTTAATTTTTTACAAAATTGTTTCAAAAATATCAATATTCCATTTAAAAGATTGCTTATTTAATCATATTAATTATTTAAAGAAAGGGTTATCATAAATGATACACTGGTAAAATATGGGTTCATTAATGGCAATTAGTTTCTTGGATTACAACAAAAAATTGCACTAAGTGTAGATGTACGAAAAATGTACAATAATCAATTCTAATATTGTAAGCACTAACTTTATTGATAGGATCAGAATATTCAAACCTATTATGCTGTTTTCTTGATAATTTCGTATTTTCCTTTAAAACAACTCTTAGAAAAACTTCATGAATATGACCAAAGATATGTATAAAACAGATTAAATTAGGATCGGGAGGTATCCGGTTCGAGACCGATCGTGGCAGTGTTCCGAAAGCGCTTAGGGATTAGACAACCCACCTCCTACCCGCCTGATAGTGGTCAATGTGTTTCCACGGGGGCCAGTCTTAGCCCAAGGACCATGAAAAGGTTGTTTCCAGCGATCAATATGTGCTGCCTCCCATAATGATCGCGGAGTACTGATAAGTAGTGTTTTCGAAATAGCACAAAATTTTGCGGATCACAGTTTATTAAAAGGGCTTCATTTAATGTCCCGACATTGGGATTGAATCCTCTCAGTGCCGCTAATAGAAGAAGAAGAACCTCCTATTGCCATAGGCCTAGATACAAGCTCAAAAAGTAGTACTCTGGAAGGATTCATCGAGAAAAATCTTTTAAAATTTTAAAAATCGATTTTTAGGCCTTAAATTTCAAAACTTGTGATTTTTATGTTCAAAAGTTAATGAAATCTTACAAGATTTGGAATATAAAACACACTATGGATTTTTTTAAATATTGATTTTCATGGACTGGACAGGCACCACACTAACCAATGAAAATCGACTATTTTATGTCATTTATTACATATATGTTAATATTGTGTTCAAATTTGAATAAAATAGTCCTAGTTTTGGTTTATATAAATCAAATGGATTTTTAAATATATTTAATGTAGAGACTGAATTCGCACTTCAACAGCCAATGAAAATAGAGTATTTTTAAACTTAATTTTATGGTGTCTAGAATGTCCTACAAACTTATTTGATAATAACTCTACAAACGGATATAAATATTATTTTTAAAAATTACTGATTATCGATTTGTTTTTAAATAAAAATTAATATTCATAGTCCAAATACATATTTCAATTTGCTGTAAGTTGCCGAAATTTGATATTTATAACAACAAATCCATTTGAAATAATGTATTAAAAAACTGAAAGGCTCACTTTTCTAGTTACTGATCACAGATTTGAATTATACCTACTACGTCTTTGTTACTGATCTATGAGAACCACCCTATTGGTGCCAGTCTATAGGATATTGATTTTTTTAAAGTATATTAATAGTGAGTAAAAATGTATAAATATGAGTGTTAATAACAAACTAGGTTCACGTAATTTCTTTTAGCGCTGTTGCCAGAAAGCGTTTTATGGTCTTATGGGCGCTGTTGTTGAAGCAAATATTCCATTAACCTACGCGTTCTTCTTCACCTTGGGTTCCTATCTATGTAGTTGATAATGAGGACTTGCGATTTCTGAACATTGAGCAATTCCTTGAAACTTAATTTCAAATATTTTCAATTTTCTTTATTTTTTTAACTACATAATTTTATTTGGAATTTCTCATACTTTGTTTGAAAGGTATCGACTACATTTTACTTTTTTTCTAAAAGCGTATTTTTTGTGCATGCAAAATTCTTTATAAATTCAAATTATAATGTTTTGATGCCAAAAGATAAATACATTACATGTGAAATACCTGCCTCTTTCATTTATTGTTTCACACATCATTGCCATCATTTTGTGACTATTAAATTGTGCGAGAGTTATTTGTGCGGTTGCTTTCTGTCTCTATGAAATGTAGAACATAATAACCATCTAAACATACTATAAAGAACATTAAAACATATGATATTTTAGCTAGGTGCAAAGATTAAATACAATACTATGTATCATAGATCACAGCGGCCTTCAATACTAACGCCGCATCGCTAATCCACAGTGTATTATTGTAGCCTATGGAAACACATATTGTTGATGCACTTGGAGAAGAACCATCACGTTCACAATCCGTTAAATTTAACAACAACATATCCCCACCTCGCAACTAAAAATATGGTGTGCCTCAGGGCTCTTGCCTTGGGCCAGTGTTATTTACTATGTATGTCGCACCTATATTGAGAATCATTGAACAATATCTCGTTTTTGCTCATGGTTA
This sequence comes from Parotoplana pacifica, assembly GCA_034780595.1. NCBI lineage: Eukaryota > Metazoa > Platyhelminthes > Proseriata > Otoplanidae > Parotoplana > Parotoplana pacifica. Next base: position 218 of record JAUYWI010071666.1, on the reverse strand, counting down.
CTCTGATGATCATCAATTCTGTTCAGCATTCCAGCCCAAATGGTCTAGTGAACAAACTTCTATTGAATGTATATCTGAATGTGTTGGTAAAGTTAGACTTTGGATGCTCTCTAATAAACTGAAAATAAATGATACAAAAATAGAACTCCTCTTAATTGGTAGCAAGCATTGCTTAAGCAAAGTGACACTACCAGGTATCTATATCGGCCATGATCTGA
>JAUYWI010071644.1:0-14282 GCA_034780595.1 Parotoplana pacifica | reverse complement strand
GTGCTAAAACAGAACGACAACAGTGAATATCTCCTCCTCAACTGTCAGTGTCTCATCACAAAAAGTTCAATATTCATTTAGACTCCACCCCCAGTTTTGCTATTCTTTCTTCCTACCCCCGCAGAGTTTGGAGTTTTCTCTTGGCAATAGGGTTGCTCCCAAGACCCCATAGCCTTTCCAGGACTTGTTAGACCAATAAACCAACCAATAAAAATGTTCTATCCACTTAAAAAATGTCATCCATACGTAATATCTCATTAGGATAATCTTGGAACATTACAAACGTACACTTTGTAATGCAACATTTAGCTTTCCTGCTATTTGTCCCAGTTGCCGACATAATAAAGAAGTTAGAGAAACGTCACAAAGATGATAACCGGGAATGAAAGTTAAAAGCCTCAATGCATGTTCTCGCGTTTGTATCTGACCTAAAATTATTTGGAAAAACAAAAATAAACAATAACCAAGTAATTGTTACCTAGTTGATTATAGAAATATTTAATAGGAAAACAGATTCTGAAGAGAATTATAAAACCTATGTAACAAATGGTGACCCCGACGTGATCACGTCGGGTCACCATTTGTTACATAGGCTTTATATAATTTGATTCCTCTAAATAAAAATAAAACAAAATAATCTTAGTGGATAAAATAAATTTTCAGCTATATTATTGTAATATAATATGATTAGCACAAAAATAACTATTAGAATCAACTATTACAAACTAACTAATAAAATGATTCACTTATCTGATTTCTATCAATCTATTCGACGGATCTGTTACACGTTCTAAGCAATTACTTTTTTTCATAAAACTTTTGATTAATTTTGGATCTATATATAGGATTATTCAAATATTTGAATTTAGATCCATGACAATACATCACTACCTAGCAATTTTAAATTTTAAATTATTTTAAAATTATATTTCAAATTTTATAATTCACCAGATTCTATCTCTGATCGAGCCATGGATTAATTTTATAATTCTCTTCAGAATCTATGTTTTCCTATTAAATATTTCATAATCAACTAGGTAACATAATCAAATAAATAAAATAAAATATACAACTTGCTTCCTTTAATTCAAAATAAAGTCATAAACCATTTGTTTTCAAAAACACAATACAATATTGATGGACGTAATACTAATCCAAGGGTTTACCATATTAGGAGGAGGATTAAATAGTATCCGTTATAAAACTATTAAAATCCACAATAAAAGAATTTAATTAAAATAATTTTTGTTTATCATTAAAAATCATAAGTTTCACTTTTCGTGATTAACAGTTGATTCCCTTAGTCATAAAAAATTAAAAGTAATAATTTAAGCCAAAAGTCAACATAAAATTACAAAACACAATAAAATAATAGAGGCACAGCAAGATAACACAACACACAGGCCAATAGCAGAAAATAAACAGAGCTAGAACGAGAGAGAAGTGTGTTTTCTAAAACACTGCGCACGGTGTATATCACCTATGTATATCAGATTGTGCAACGACAACACTGTAGGAGCCTGGGAATCATTCCCACCGCTTGCGGGATCGAAGGGAACAAGACCGTCGACAAAACGGCTAGTGAAGCTACTAATCGTGTGACCAGAAGTTCAAATCCCCATCAACGTCGCTAAAATAGTCTATTAACACCATGCATCCGATTTCTGGCGCAACTGTAGACACCATTCGGATTGGTACTCCAAAGTATGCTTCAATAAAGCTCTCGTTAAGGATATTTCAATTTTCTCGACAGAACTAGTGCCGTCGCCATCAGTCAAGTGACGGTTGGAAAGTTGACGTTCACCTCACCGATAACTTCTTCTATAGCATTTGCAAACCATATGTGCGACACCTGCCATCAGGACAATTTTTACAAAGAATTTTGTACACTTCAGTATTGACAGCGATCGTACCATTTCCGGTTTACGTTTAAAGGAAGCATTAATTATCTCCAAGATTCTGCCGTCCATCAACTCGAAGGAAGAATGTATCGAACTTACGCACCTAATTTTTAGATTATACATATTTTTAATTTCCATGATTATGCAGTAATTGTTACTTACGTTGTTTAAGAATATTACTTTTTAATTTTAAGTGACTAACATTTTTTGACATTTTATAACTCATAACGGATAGATTTTTTTAAATATGCTTAAATGTGCCAAACAATGTCCTTGCATTGTAGAAAATTTCATTAAAAAATGTTGACCAAAGAAAGTAATTAAAATGTTGTGTCAAAAATTGAAATATTTAAATATCCTACATATTAGATAGTGAAAAGTTACAAGTTTAATTACATGATAAAATTTGACATGTGTACATACATAAATAGAAATTTTCAAAATATGTATGTTTTAATATATCAGCTGAGCCTGATTCCAAAATCCTTGACCTCAATTTATATATTGATTAAAGCTATTTGAAATTTTGGTAGTATTGTCACAGCATCTTTCTGTGATACGCTGGTATTCGTTAGCAACGATTGAGGTTTTGGTAAAACTCGGTAGGGCGAATCGGTAGTGAGAAAATAGTTTCTTGCACAATTCAAAAAGATATTATTCGAATATTCACAATTGGGATGTTCGTCTTCAAAATTGATTGCAGGGTTTTGACAGTTCATCTATATATATATTTCGAAAAATACGTATATGATGAAGGCTTGAGAGGGTCATTCTTTCAAGTTTATCCATAAACAGAATTGCTAGAATGCCTGAAACACTTCTATTCATTGCCAAACCTGATTGTTGTTGATAAAATCGCAAGTCAAAAGAAAAATAGGTGTTGAAGAGAATAACTTGAAGCAAATCCAAGACATGCAGTACTTGTAGACCACAAAGATTAAAGTGATTTAGACGGAAATATTCACCGGTCAATTCCATTACTTCATGAGGAAGTATAGATGTGTATAAGGCTGTTACATCGAGGCTGAAAGGATAAGTGTGGAAATAAGATGGGCCTGTTAGTTAGTTCTTCCAGTAAACGATATCTATTTTCAACATATGCGAGTACAATGCGTTAAAGCGTTATTAAAATATGAGATTTTACGAGTAGGAGAATTTGTGGTAGGATTTTCAAAGCAGCACCTGTCTTACGAGTCTTGATGAGCTGATAGAACACAAAAAGATCTTCTTATTAAAGGGAGGAAGGTGTGATAATTTGCAAACATGAGAGAAAACGTTCAATTGTAGATGCTTTGATAGAATTCACATTTCATCATCAACATCAGGTTCTCTGCTCGATCCGAGCGTTGGAGATCATGGTTCACCAAACATTTTTGTCCATTCTCATTCTTGTCACCTCGACATCTGTCTTTTCTGAATGAAACCACTGCTTCAGACTATTAATAAAGTTCTCTTTTGAATTCTAGAAAAGTCGGCAAACAAGAATCTATTTACTCACTATTGATCCGCCCTACCGAGTTTTACCAAAAACCTCTACCGTTGGTAACGAATGCCACCGTATCACATAGTAAAAAAGTATCATAGCTTTATTCAAAATATAAATTGAGGTGCACTGATTTCTATTATAAAACATTTTGGATCATTTTCTTGCCACAAAATGCATTTTAGTGGCGGTTCTCATATCTTAGGAAACATAAATGTGAGAAATCTTAAAATTTTATACCTACGTCATTTACATAGATTATAAACCTCATGTTTGTCCAAACTAGGATGTTTCATTGACAATTTAGAGTCATTGATTATTTTGGGCCCACACCCAGTCAAGCATTAAAAATCGATTTTTCTGAAGCTCAAATTTTACTAATATTATTATTCTAAAACGAGTAAAAATAATGTAAAATGTTGTATACATGTATTACTCTCAATGGTCGTAATAAAGCATTTCAAACCATTTAGAGCCATTTAATCATGATAAAGTACAATTATGAAAAATCAATTTTTATAGATCTGCCTTGGTATGATGGACCTTCATGGAGCATCAGCCATAAATGTGAAGCATCCAATTATTTAATACTTTAATTCTAATTTCTTTCTAATACTAAATCTCAAATTTGAGCATAATAGGATATTTGATTTAGATTTTAGAAACATTTTAGTGATATAATCAATGATTTTTCAAACAATTTTATGGATTTGCGTTACTGAATGTCTATTGGACCTACACTACAAATTTGAATTTAATCGGACACACTTTAATTGTTGGCGCTCTATGACGTCAAAGGCCCTAACTCGGGACCAACTTCATTTTTTTCAGAGGGCCATCACATGAACTTGGAAGAGGGGGGGTCACACAAAAAGTATTTGATGTAAAAAAATCCGCAAGTGAATTAGGTTGGCAGATTCCAAATTTCAAGAAAAATCCATTGTGTCGTTTTTGAGCAATTTTATCCACCAAGTGTAAATATTTAAATTATGAAATGATAAAATTGAAGATAACTATTAGAATTGTTGGGTTTATGAAAAACATTGAATTTGAGACCAGACGAAGTTTTAAAAATTGAAAAATGTAGGAAGTTAATGAAATTATCAGAATCATTTCATGGGTAAACTATAAATTGGGAATTTATGGCCAAGAAAATAAATGGTGAGATCAAAAATAATATTGGTGAAGAAAGAAACAGCAAACAGAATCAAAAGAAATAAATCATCACTAGGCTTAAGATAAGAACTCGAGAAAAAGTCGAAAACTGGGGTTAGAAGGGCCGCGAAAGATTTTAACAATTTAGAAGAAGGGGAATTTCCAAAAGCAGAGGGAAATCAGTTTTATGAATTTTTGAAAGACCATAAGCATGGAAAGAGATGGAAAAAAGTACTTAAGATAGAATATATGTAGGAAGACTCAGGATATTTTTAGTGATAATATTTAAACCTTGATTGAAAGAGGGCTGCATTTTTGGAAGATAATTTTTAACAACCCGCTCATAGGTATTAGGACAATTGAGAAGAGATTGCATTTTGAATAAATAATCGCTAGCCGATCTAAACGCTTAGGAATTTGAAAACTAAATTTGCATAAACTATCAAAAATGAAACCTAAATTGACAATCTAAAATATGATGAGCAAATCTATTGAAGTCATGTTTTTTGTAAGAGGTAATGAAAAAATTCAAACTAAAACTAAGAAACTGGGTTCATATTTAGATAATGTATAGTTATAAAATATAACCATATTAGAAATATCTAGAGCAAAAAGAAGACCAACAACGACTACGTGCACAAAGTTTGTCCAACATAGAATCGAAACGAGAGGTATTATTCTTTGTTTTCTTCACACTTGATTACCTAAGATAGAAATTAATATCATCCCATAGGCGAAGAACAAGAATGGCACCACACAGGTTTCTTCAGAAAACTTTGGTTTCTTTCAAATAACAATTTCGTTGCTAAATCTCTCGTTCTTGACCTTGTTTAGCTTCTGCTATTGGTCTGTTTGCTCATTTGTCCTACTGTGCTTCTATTATTTTATTGTTTTGTAATTTTATGTTGACTTTTGGTTTAATTTATTAGTTTTATTTTTTATCGCCGAAAAGTCGAAATTTTTATTTTAATGATGAATAAACATTGATGTCTTTTTTTTTTACTTTTATTGTGAATTTTAATAATTTTATCGGCTTCAGAGTGAAAATTGCTCTATGTCTCTACCTATATTTGTTAAGTTTTAGTATCAGAGAATACAACAAAACAGAGTTTTAAATTTTCGATATAAAAAAATTAATGAAAATAATGCATTGTATCTAATATAAATGTTGTATTTATATCAGACCATAACATTAAAAGTCTTTGTTCAGACCAATTTAAACAAAACAAGACTATCAACATTTTTTTTAAATGCACATCATTTAAAAACTAACAGCAACAAATATTCATAGATATATTTAAAAACGAAGCTAATAATTATACACACTATAAAAGTTCTATAGAAGTTTTTTAATATGTAGGTATTGCAATGACATGGCTTGATTATTTTCTTAAAATTAATTGGTTAGGTCTATTGTTGACATTTGACAGTTTAAATTCCAAAACATCATTTACAGAAAAAAAATCTATTTATTTTTAGACTTGAGCTACCAACTTTTGTTCATACTTATAGGATATGGTGCATTACGGAATGTACATATCCAGATCTGTATATAATATAGTAAAATAATATAGAATTATACTTTTACCAGAAGTATTAATTGGAGTGTTAAAATCATATTTTTCAATGTAGTTCCCATTAATTGAACGAACAACCTTTTGAACAGCAGCATCATGAAAATCTTTTAAATGATACATAATTTTATTTTGACCATCTGCAAATTAAATAAATAGGCATTTTATATTCTTGCCTGATCTTCAACATGTTTTCCATTTTGATTGAATAAACTGAGCAACTGGAAAAGATTTAATATATTTTAATGTTTCTTTGCTGCATTTTTAATGTTTGAGATAGAGCAACACAAACAATTTTATTATATTGTGTTTGGATATGTAGTACCTACATAAGGTTTTCAAAGAGGATAGTAGCGAAAATGCAGGTTCGTTCGGTTACATATCAATTTAGGTACAAATATGAATCTTTTATCACAAATTTTATACCAAACGATCCAGAAAATATGAAATTCTTCGAGGACGTCGTTGTGCTATTCTTTAGCGAAATGATATCATATATGCATTATTTGCAATATCTTTACTTAAAAAAGTATGTTATGATTAAAATGTAAGTGAGTCCAGATATAAAAATTTCAGTCAATCATCTTATATCTCGAGAAATTGGTACAGTTTTAGAGGCCTTATATTTTGAAATAGGGTCGTTAAACAGTTAGTGGCACCTTTGTATATTTTTAATTATCACCCAAATAATAATAATTGAAATATTAGCAATTATATAACGTATCCTCATCCACCAGTTTAGCTCTACTTAATCACGCCTAACGTGTAACCTATTTGATTAATTTTAAACTACTTTTTTGTTTGACCTGTTTCAGTTAACGTTTGATTAATTGTTGGCCTTTCCGAATGTTTGCTAATTTTAGCTAGCCGCGGCAGCACTGATTGCCAAGAGATTGCATGCCCAGTCTGTGGCTGTTATGTGAGTATTTAGAAATCGTTACATCACCATCACCTGTTCTCAATGACTTAGTTTCTTTTTAATGTGTCTTGCCTGTATTTTCGAAAATGCATCTTTACATTTTTAGCAATTATTGCGTTTTATTTCATGTTAACGCTAGTAGATCAATTTTTAACCGCGATTTGTTTCTTCATGGCAACATTGGAAAATTGTTTGTTTTTAGTGATAAATAAAATGAATACCTACCAACTGATAAGAAAAAATTAATTTACACTTTATAAAGTGTACCTATAGGTATTAGATACATAGGTACTTTTTGTTTAAAAAAAATCGATTTTTATTGTCTTCAAATGTTCACTTTTACTTGTGACACAAATACCTTGGAAAGATTCATTGACAGAAACGTTTTTACACTAAAAAAACAATTTGAGAGACGATCACGTCATCAGGTGCAGAAACTAAAGTTTGTCCAAGATCCAAATTTGGTGTGGAGGTGTTTGTCTACTAGGCGCTCAGTAGGTACAACAATTCCATAAATATTTATAAAAAAATATTGATTATCGATTTTCCTCAAAAAACGTATTTTGTCCACAAAATCAATCATTTTTCCGCCTAGTATACACACACCAGATTTGAAGTCAATGGACATTACTTTAATTTTTGGATTTGATGACATTGTCGGCGACCCTTGCTCGGACCACATTTAAAGAAAAAGAAATTTTTTCAATGAATTTTTACACAATACCTGTCTACCAAATAAAAGTGTATAACTTGTTTTTCTAAGCATTAAAACGGATTTTGTAGAGTGTCATATTCAGATCTTAGGGAATTTGCACGTAAGAAGGAACAGGTGGAATCCATATAGATATGGATCTGCCACAACGCAGAGAACAAGATAAATAAATAAATATTTATTTATATACAGATTTCCTTTTGGGAGGTGAAAAGATCAAAGAGGTTAAAGATTCGTATACTTGGGCTCACTTATCAACACAAGTGGAAGTTGTACTTCTGAAATCAAACGACAGCACGCATGGTCATAATGAAACTGAATAATATTTGGAAGAGTAAAGGAATTAGCATTACATAGGTTGAAGATTCGATTGCTCGTGCCACAGCGTTTACCGTGTCGTCCATGTATGGATGTAGAGTAGATTATGGCATAATTTGATAAATAGTTTTAAAAATAAAGTTTTGTGATTTTGTTTTTTGAATATGCGCTGTTTAAATAGGCTGTTATCCTATACTAAGTTTTATGATTCTTGTTCTCAGATGACTCTAGCACCCAAGTTAAGATTGTACCTATAATGGTGCCGCACCCCCTTTCTTAGTAGGTAGGTCGTATATTTCTGCTTCTGTCGGTCTTTGATTTTTTGTGTGCTAATTGTCACATTTTACTTCTTGATTTTTATTGCATGTATTATCTTTGTACATTTACATATGTAATCAGAGTATTAAAATTGACAAAAATATTGTTACGTAATATGTGTATTTAAAAAAATATAATTGCCTACATAAGTTTTTCTAAAGCATGAACTAGTCTATGTAACACCATTTTAAAAGAAATCAACATGGAATTTTTTAAATATGTGCAATGGCACATCTTGATAATGTTTTGATATTATCTTGAAAGAATATTTGAAAATTCTGATCTTTAATATTGTTGACTATTAACAGTTAAAAAGGTATATAAAAATAAAAAGAATCTTACCAAGGACATTTGGATTTTTTGAATCTTTTATGTTTGCAATTTTTAAAATAAAGTGTTCCTCTTTTCCTTCTGCAATTTTAGCTGTAATTTTAAAATTTTTATCTTCAAAGCTGTCTAGTGACGAAATCCCTGTTATAGTTAAACCATACAGCTGCTGAACAAGAGATTTTGCTTGTTTTTCAGCAACTAATGGTTTGACAACTTCACCATTTAATGTAGGATAGTTAGTCATGATAGAAAATTGTTTAAACCAAATAAATAATCACAATTTTACATGTCTATTATATATCATGTAATTTAAGAGTAAATAATCAGCTGCTAAAGATAAGATTAATATACGTACACCTGTTTTAAAAATTGATCTGCAATTAACCCTTGGAACATTAATTTAAAATACATACCTACGTCCGGGTGATCAGTTGAAAATGTTTATTGTATAGTGTCATGTAAAATTTATTCCTTGCATTTGAGGGGAATAGTTTAGATTCAATAATTTTTATGCGATTTTTGTCTTTGGAGATCCCAATTTTCTGGTTCCCCTGATGGAAGAATTCAAAAGAATCTAGACAAAATTCTCTATTGTTTTGAGTTTGTAGGCATTATATGAATTCCTACTAGCACAAGCTCCATCTACGAATAAAATGCTCATCTGTTTCTGTTTCACTGTTTCCTTCTGGGCAGATAGAATAAAGAATCCTTGTTGGTAAGGGTTCTTTAGGTATGGAGTTAATTGACGGTATTTCAATGCAATTTTTTAGTCTATCTTTAGCATTAGTACAGACTACAGAAGCAAGCAAGGCGGTGTGTTTGAACAGCCGTTAACCAAATGCTAAGCGCACTGAACATTGGATCGGGAGGTACCCGATCGGTTCGAAACCCAACTGTGACAAACTGAAAGTGTTCAGGAACTAAACAATTTACCTCATACCTGCCTAATAATAGGTCAAAGCAGGTCTAGGCCCAAGGTTCAATTGGCGATTGATGTGGGCATCTAGTGTCAGAACGCGCATACTTTCTGTGGTCACAGCAACATGTTTTTAAATAAGCTGTGATCCGACGTTTACTCAAGGAGCGTCACATGGTTTGATCTATTCAAGCAATTTAAGAGAGAGAGAAGACGGCCTGTTTCTTTGTTATCTTTGATGTCACAATGAACTGGATTCCATTGAATATTGTCGTGGATTTCTTGTTTAATATTAGCAAATTTTCTAGACAACTCTTCCAATTTAGCCCTCTTTTAATTTACAGTCGATTTGTTATCGTGTTGTTTAAAAAATCAACATTGTAAGAGAAAATCAAGCAAAAAATATGAAATAACTTCCTAAAGAATGAAATAAATAATGAAAGTACTGAAAAACATCGTTTTACATAAAATATCAAAATATCTTATCAGCAAACAGTCTAAGAAAGTATCTATCACACAATCCAATACAAAAATATGTGAAACTTTTATAATTTTTGTCATATACTTTTCTCAGATATTTCAGATAATCTAAAACTTTGCTGATGAAGTCTATTTAGTAAAATCTTTGGTTTTCAATATTACTTGAAAAAAAGTGGAAACTTGTATGCATATCAGACCTTACTCATATGTATCAGACAATCGAGAAATCTTGATTGTGCTTCCAGATATTATATATTTCACTAAGTAGTTTTACTTTATAATAATGTCATGGTAGTTTCAATGTATTTTTTGTGACCTTTGAAGTATGTGCTTGATAAGTTTGTTCCGACAGATGTATGTCATATACATAGTAAGAAACACAAATTAGTATATTTAATTATGTCTATAAATTTGTTAGATAACTACTCGTCACATACATATTAAAACTAATACTTAATACATCTACATTTATTTTTATTACCTTAGTTTGAGATAGGCATGTAAGATTAAACATATAATTTATGAATTCATTACTATTTGGCCTTATCTTTTTACAATGTTTCAATTTATTTATAGAAAACGGTAAGTAAATTACTATAATTTTACTTTTTATATTAAGACCTAAAATTCTCCTCAAGGAACTGTGTTAATTACCTATATCGGCCAAAAATCTTTGAAAACAGTCTAACAATTAATTTGGTAGTTTTATATTCCTATGCCTTATTTTGCAAATCTGACTTATAAATTTGAGAGCAATTTCACTACAGAACATAACTTAGATGCAAAGTTTCTTTTACATAAATCGATAGAGAACAATTCAACTTATGTAGGTCAAGCAAAAAAAGAAAGATTTTGTTCGCTTTTCGAGGACGGCAGTTTGAGATTTAGGCCTCCAAATTCTTTTTTGTGTAAATTGGGTGGCATATCTAGTTATATTAGTGGTCCTTGATTCTCCTATAATTTTTTTTTCAACTTTACCTATTATTTTAATAATGTGGCATACCTTGAATAATCTATTCTAAAAATTGTGTTGTTCATATGTATTTTGTTGTTGATGATGTGAAAGTGAATTGATACGTTAAATAACAATAACAGTTTGATCCAGATTTGCAAGTTTTTGATGCCTGATAGCTTGAAAAGAAATTTGATCACATGATACCTACGTAGTTTTTTATTCCTCTCCGCATTATTTACATTCGTCTTTCTTTGACTCCTCGATTCTTTTTTATAAGAGTTCAGTTCTGTTGAGTGACTCCTTTGGAATCTACAGAAACTTTTGCATTCTTCTTTAATCAAATTAACATTTTATTCGTTTGGAGAGCCTTTAAATTTAGTTGCATCTGTCCCTGCTAAATATTTTCAATAAATGCAATTCAAAGTTGATATTTTCTAATATATTCAAATTTATTTTGTAGTTTGTAGTCAAGCAAAATGTTTTCGTTGTATCAATTATGCAGATCTACATAAAGATACAAGTGTTCCTTCCGAATGCCCTATGTTTTTTGACCCTAATATACTTCACTTTACAAAAGCAATTTGTCCTGAAAAAGAATATAATGGTTGTATGAAAGTTGTGAGTCAAAGATATAGAACTCCTGATTCAGCTTGGAAAAAACGACCATTATGTAAGCTATTATTTCTAAATAGATTTTAAAATTTGTAAATATCAAATCCTAAAATAAGTGAAATCATATATAGTGTTAGTTCTGACTGAATGTTTTTTAGCTACTGAAAATTGATCAAAAGCGAGTCAACCGATTTGCATGAAAAATTTTGTAATCTGCGCAAAAATTCTCATGCGAAGTTTTTTATATAAATATATTTGAGGTCGAACTCCCCTAAGTTCATATGAAAAAGTAAAGTTGTAACAAAATGGCCAAAATCTACTTTTTGCAAAAAATCAATCTTGATGCAAATAATATGGCGGCCTATGTGAACAAACGTTTATCCACCAGAACATAAAATTTAAATATAAAAATTCATGTGGAAGATAAATAATTTAAAAATAAAATTCCCAAACCTAACAAGTTGAAAAAATAAATCCAACTTTTCGATTTTATTCTTTGCCAAGGATAGAAATGATAGCAGCAATTAAATTTTAAATTGTAGTCAGAAAAATAAACAGAGAATTAACATTGATAAAAAAACATAGAGAATATAGTTAAATTAAGGTTAGAATAACTGAAATGTATACAAGTAAATGATTATTGATCCTCAAAATCTCGGTTTCAGAATTAAATCCTTTATTTCCTGTTCGACATCTAATGTTTTGTTCTTAATTTGTAGATCTTTCTTCTTCCTCTATCTCTAACATTTCTCATTCTATTTTACATACTATTAATTGTTCATCTCATTCTATCAATAATTAAAAATTCAAGGCATCCAATCTTTTAATTCAACTTCATCATATCCTACAAAATATATTAACATTATATAATGGATTATTTAATGGATTTATAGGCTCAAAACGAATCATTACCTATCCCGGCTTTAATTCTTTCGTTTAATCTAATAATCAGTTATTTGTTTTACATTTCAGTTATTCTAACCTTAATTTAACTAACTTCATCAAATCTATTCTTTCTAGTAGGTTCTCATCAAATATTTTAATTTCATTTTAAGGCCATAAATCTTTTCTTCACTATATAGGTATTCAAAACTTCCTTCTTAACTTCTAATTCTTCGATCTGTTTCCACTTTTCTTCACTGTGATTTTGATTTTATTCCTGTTTAATGTGATTTGATTTTTGTAAATTTCTTGTTTTCTCATGTCTATTTTCTTTCTATAACTTAAAATTTAATTGCTGTTGTCATTTTGATACTTGATAAAGAATAAAATCGAAACGTTGGATTTATTTTATTTTTATTTATTCAACTTGTATTTCTTTTTGGAATTTTATTTTTTGTTATTTATCTTCCATTGAAGCCAAATAATATTGCGGCCTATAAAATAACGTTTATCCCCAGAACATAAAATCATAAAATACAAATTCCATGTACCTCAGGTCGTTGGTCTTAATATAAAAAGGTAGATAGATATAAAACAAATAGCGCAAGCCGTTTGAATTCCCCCCCCCCCCCCCCGGTATATATAGAGTCTTGCAAAAAAATGTCGCATTTGCAGTATTGAGGCTAGATTTAGAGATAATTATGGCCAGAATGAGTTTCAATTGTGTTAATTGTTTGTTTAACTGTTTACAAATTTCTTATCAACTACCATTAAATAAAACGTTTTCTATTTTATTTTAGAATACGACTGTAGTGTATTATAATATTGATTATGTAAACTCTGTTAACTGTTATCTTCTCTATTCTTATGTACAGTGCACCCTTACGTAATATTGTCTGATTTATATAATGCAATGTTCCATGCTTTGATAACACAATAAACATTTGCTACTAAGTAAAGTTGATCTGTTACATTGGCGACGAGGATGAAACCTCTTCTATCAAGAACGACTCCTTCATTTGATGTTTTTAAGACGAAGTTTGATGCGTGGTGTTTCGAGAAGAAAATCGGAACAGATGATATACTCAAAGTGTTACCTTCGTGCATAGATGATGACATTTTAGAGGGAGTTGTACACATTTTTTCTCTTGGTACTACTACAGCAAATTCGGCTCTCCAGGCTTTGAAAGTCGAATATCTCCGACAAACTCGACCACATGATCCAGATGTGGATTTCAACAGCCTGCGGACAACATTACCCAGCGCTGCGATCGACTCGTGCGTCCGTCTAACACGAATGGCTAGTTACATGAGTCTGGGTGATACCGCCGTCAGGCATCGATTATTCAACTCTCTTCCTACGTCTTTACAACCGAGTGTTGTTGCTTGGTTAGCTGCAAATGACAAATCAACGGCAAGAGAATTGGCCAACTTCATAACGACGTTTCCTGACTCCGTTGTGCAGTCTCAATCGAGTCATACAGCGACTGTCCAGGAGGAAGCAACGACGCCAATAGCAGCAACTACGTCTCGGCCAGAGTGCAGTCATTGTCGGAAGCCGGGACATGTTCGTGACAACTGCTACAAGCTCCGTCAGTGCTGGAACTGCAAGGAACCTGGACATATTGCCAAGAAATGCCAGAAGCAAAAAAACGCGTAGAGGCTGCATTCTGCGGTGCCACCAATGTAGCCTCGTGTTATCCCATTAAAATAGGCACAGATAATCA
>JAUYWI010071643.1:0-25696 GCA_034780595.1 Parotoplana pacifica | reverse complement strand
TAGAGTTGGCACGGAGGGCTGTGGACCGCAAGGTCCCCCATATGGCCTAGCGGCCGAGTGGCATCGAAACAAACAAAAGAGAAATCAACAATCGGAAGGAGGTATATTTGAATAACATGTTACAAATTATTTAATGGACAATTATATACATACATGTCATTATCTGTTACTATTTATTTTTTGTGCTAAGTATACATATAATAATAATAATAATTTTTGTTTAATAATTATTCTTGTACTAAAACTTACGGAACATCCGGTATATACAGTAATAGATGTTGTCAAGCAATCACATTTTAGAAATCAGTCTCAACTGTTATCAATAAAGGTGCCGATGATGTCATCAGGTCCAAACTGATTATCTTCAAATTTGGTGTGTAGGTCCACTAGGCACTCATAAACCCGAATCCATAAATATTTTTTGAAAAATATTGATTATCGATTTTAATTTTTAGCCCACATCATTGTTCTAAAACATCCTATATTTATATGAATAAAAACAGTATGCTGCACCTTTTAGACCTGCACCATAAACGTGAGGCATTCAATTTTCTAATACTTTATTACCCATGCCTTTCTAATTCTAAATCTCAAATTTGAACAAAATAAGACGTTTCGTTTGAATTTTAGAGCTTAGCTACTTAAGTGATTTTGGCCAGAATATCGATTTTGTTTGGCCAAAAAAATCAATAACATTTTGGATTTTACTAAGTGCCTGGTGGACCTACACACCAAACTTTACTTATGGAACCTGATGACGTCATTGGCACCTTTATTGATTTTTTAAAAATCATTTATAACAATACATGCAGTTTCTAAAAAAAAAAATTCTAAGTCTATTGTTGTGCCTGGTGTAGGGACCCATAAAAATTTCGGTTTATATTGGCATCCCTGATAACGACTGCCTGACAGGCCTGATTTTTTCGGCTTTTTGGAGTGAAAAAAACATTTTTCTAAATCGCTTAAAACCGGTGTAAAATATGTATGGAGGGGGGGGGGTATTTTTCAATAGAGTTCAGAAAATATTTGGTGCATAATTTAAATTAATGTTTGAAAAATCGCCTGCGGCGCTGTTTTTGTTTTATTAAAAATGGCCGTCTATCCTAGCACCTCTTCTATTCTGGACCTGTGGGGTCGCTCGGCTCGGGGGCACTTTTGGCTGAAAAGCTAGAGAGTATGGGATATATAATTACGTAATGTAACTAATGAATTGACGAGCGAGGCAAGAATTAAGTGGTTAAAGCCGCGATTTTGGTTCACTACATGCGTCGCATTTCTCCGGTCATGTAACCTGGATTTTTGAAGTCTTGAGATTGACATAAAAACGAAAAAGTTTACAACAGAGGGTTCAGAACGTGTTGGACGAATTCTGAAGTGTCTGTTTTATCAAGGCAAATAATTACTCTGCTTTCTCAACGTATATATCAGTGTTCTCACTATACTGCGCAAATATACCATATACTTTCCAGAAGTCGGAACCAATGTTGCATTGCCTCTATGTGTCGTCCGATGTTTTAAAGTCGAAGTCTGGAATGTTCATGGCATCGCTCAATGTTGAGAAACACTTGCTGCCTCTAGATTCTCTCTACCTAGGATCAGTTGATCCTTACAAAGAACTGTCTGGAATGAAGGAGCGTCTACATAGAGCTTACATTTTAACTTCTCGCTATCTACAAGCAAAGTTATCCTTAAAAACCAAATTTTTGAGACACCTTTCTGTTCTTTCACCAGCTATGCAGAGCAATGCTCAAACAATTGAGTTTTTTAATCGCTTTGGGAGAAAGTACTATCTTATTCAGAATGATAAAATGTTGGACTTTAAAAAAGAACTCCGAAAATATGTCATTGCTGAATTACCATCTAGCACCTAAATCCGTATTGACACATGGTGGTCATCCCTTCTCGAGTATCCGCTGCTTCGAAAATGATCGCTTAGCTTATTGTTTATTTTTCATGGACCGGAAGTAGAACGCAATTTCAGCTTAATGGGACATAGCCTTAATTCTGGAACTGCTAGCCTTAATTCAACGATTATCTCCATACCCCAGTTCCTAAACTTCTTATTGACAAGATGCAAGGTTCGAACAAGTTGCGAAATAAAGAACTGACAAAGCGTCGCTCGGAGAAGGCTCTGATAATACAACGTTTGTGCAAAAAGAAAACCGAAATCGTATCCAAAGCTAAGAAGACGTTGATCTTTTCAGCAAACTCTCGCAAAAAACACATAAAGAAAAGACTGACAGAGCTAGCAGCTGAGAAACGTAACAAGAAGGACACCACCGTGGTAACTGCACTTCCTTGTAAATAAAGATCGTTTGAAAGTGCTTTTCCTATTGTAGCTGTAAATAATAATGCCAAACAAATGAAGCTATCCGATTTTTTCAAGTATTTTTATTTACAGTTGAACTGCTTTTTAAAAACATTATAAATTTTATTGTAGGGCATTTTTAATTCTTTGGTTCCATGAATCATGTGCGATGCTTTCTTTGTTTCATATTAAGGTAGTATATATTCCTAATTGAACTTGGTAAATTTCACACTAATGTGACTATTTTCTTTAAAATATGTTTGATTCATCAGTGTTTGTATATAATTTATCAATTGTGTATATAATAATGCGGTTTCATAAATCTTATTTTAAATACGCTGAAATTTTTCCAAAATGACTCTTGTTTTTTCATGTTTGCTCACTTGCTTATTCTCCAAGGATAATCGGCTTCCGCCTCGCCATGTGTGAAAGAGGACTGTATGCATGAAAATTTCGCCGATTCAATAATTCTACGTGATTTAATATCCAACGTTTTGAAAAACAATTATGGAAAATGAGAGTCAATACAGTTATTTCCCTCTAAAACAACCCTAAGTTTAGAAAAAGGGCCCAGACCACACTCCCCCCCCACACACAAACTATTTTTCCGGTTTCTTTTGTTCAAAGCAAAATCACAAGCCATAGTGGCTAGATAATTCTTCGACCATTTAATTTATAAATGAGTTTTGTCAACATGTAGGATAAGCAATCGATCCTATAGTTTTTATTTTTGACAGAACCTCTATAACAGCATTTGTGATCTCACAATCCCTATACGTAATTTGACATAATACTGGTACAAGGACGTCCCTTTTCCAAATGTGTTTGAACAAGTTTTTCTACATTTTTGTTTAAATCGGCTTGGCCAAAGCACATGTAAATTCGCTCCACCGCTTCTGAAATAGATCCAAGGGGGATTCTGGAAACCCCCTTTAGCCTATGAAACAAAAAAAATATAGAGATCTATTTGATTAATCCCCCCACATAATTCTAAAACGATTCTATTTTTTTAAATATTCTTTATAGTAAGAAGCGATTCATATAATCTAAAATAATCTTCACCCTAGAACCATTTTGAAATAGTGCCCCATACCTAGTTTAGAACTGCGCCCCATAGTACTTAGTCTTCTTAGAACTGTGTCCCATTGTTTAGTGTGCTGTTTAGAACGGAGGCCCATATAGTACATAGTCTTTTTAAACCAGCACCCCATAATCCGCCTACAACTGCATCCCATAATAGTCAGTTGAAACACTGACCTTATGGTACTGAAAGGGACTTTCCGGTGGAAACTATTTTTCAAATTTTTATATGTTATTTATATACGATAAAGATTTATAAATAGGTACTACTGTCAGTAGTATAATCACCTTAAAAATAATCTTTTACTTTCCATCTACATCATATATACTTCTCGTGCATCGATTGGGCTGAAACTTAATAAAAGTTGTCATGAAAAAATGTTTTTGAAAAAAATCAATAAAGGGGGCTGGCTGGGGGCAGCTGACGTCATCAAGTCCAAAAATATAAGTCTGATTGACTTATATTATTTATATTATTTAGTTCAGGTTCAGATTCAACAATTATTCCAAGCTATAGCTGCAGAATCTGCAACTTATGATTTTACATTAATATGCAATGTTGTTGTCTTAGGTTTCTATTGTTATTAAGAAATATATTTAGAAACTTAGGCTGTAAAGTGGAAAGTATATTTTTGTATGGATTAATAGGAACAATCTTAGTTTAGCTTGATCCTGTATTTTCAAGATATTTAGGCTATTTTCTTAAGTGGTAGCATAGAAGAGGAATTAGTTTATTAATTTTATATGAATTTTTCAATTTAGATTGCTTTAACTAACAAGGCCAAAGTATTTAGTTTCTGTTTCTTCATTTTTCTCTTGGTTACCAATTGAAAGTCTACGTTTTGGAGTTGTTTTTTTTTAAAATTAAGTAATGTGTTTTAGATAAATTCAATGTAAGTCTATTTCAGGGACATACTATATAACAAGGGACTGTCAACTCTATAGATACTTTTGTTTGCCGCCTTTAGTCTAGTTTTTAAAGGTCAATTTTTTATATCTCTGAAACTACTAAACCAATTGCTTTGAAATTTGGAACATCGATTTGAACCTACAAGAGAAACAATTTTTGTTTTAGTTCAAGGTCATAAGTCATGTGACCTTTCATTTAAACCAACTCAAAGGGCTGAAAACATCCATTTTGAATGGACTAAAACAGAACAACGATAAGAACTTTTGATGTTTGATCTTTCAATAAACTTAAGACACTTTATTTGGTATCCTGGAATGTGACCTGTATTATAGGGCCGACAATTATTGCTTTTTGATCATTAGGAATTTAGGATATATATTAGTACCATTTTTTAGAATTATATCACTGACGATATTATCTTTCAAAATCTTTATAATCAATAATATTAAACATCTCATCCAACAAAAATATAAATTTACAAAAAACATTATTTGAAAGATATTAACGTAAGTGATATGATATAATAATTCTAAAACCGAATTTACGATCTTCTTATGGATTTTAAGCGACGTCATAATTGTGACCATTTTGTAACCGTCGCATTGTTACAGGGGCTTTAAGTCTGTTTAGAACTGAACTTTGGCCCATAGTACCTACAAGGATCAGAATCTTCTCTGGATTTTATATTTTTATGGGTCCTGTAATTTTTTAACTTAATGAGTAGGTTTCACAAAGCGGTATTAGTTAAGCCTGGTATTAACTAATACCGCTTTGTAATTTCATTTTCATGTAGAAAGTGGTCCATAAAAGAGTAAAAAATTGGGAAATGAAACTGCTATTTTGTAAAAAAAATGCTCTCAGACATCAAGAAGGATCCGTCCACAAATCCTAGACAGTAGTATTTAGAAATTTCTAAGAATTTATTTCAACTGATGTGATCCATGTACCTTGTCTGTTTCGATCTACTGTTATAATTTTATTATTAAGCGCCTTTTCACCAAAATTTTTTATTTACAACATAAAAATGCTGTTTATCAATTTATAAGCAATTTTCTTATATAGCGCCTTTTTTATAAATTTAAGATAGTCCATCGATTATTTTTTCTGGGTCCGCGCATCTAGATCTCAGGTGAGGGTTGTCTGTCCAAATGTTATTTAAATTAACCACTATGTTATAAATTAAATTCGTGAACTACTATCTAGTAGCAAAATATAATTTGTGCAATTT
This sequence comes from Parotoplana pacifica, assembly GCA_034780595.1. Taxonomy (NCBI): domain Eukaryota; kingdom Metazoa; phylum Platyhelminthes; order Proseriata; family Otoplanidae; genus Parotoplana; species Parotoplana pacifica. The sequence continues at coordinate 20,170 of JAUYWI010071643.1, read as the reverse complement.
TAGGGTCTAATAGCCGATCGGCGGTAAAATGCGGAAAATGCTTGTCAATTTTTTGTAGGCAATCTATTGTTTAGGGACTACTTTCCGCAATTCATAAAATAAAGCTTATTCAGCAATTTATCTATATTTTTCTTCACTGTTAGGTAGGTAATTCTTGTTGCAATTTTACAGATAAAAAAGTTTTCCCCATTTTGAAATAGCCCATCTAACTCTCCTCTGCTTCACATGAAATTTTTGTTCAATCTAAATTTTTATACATATTTTAAAATTTATTAAATTATGCATTTTTAATCTGGTACTCGTATCTAACATCTGCTAAAATCTCATGTTCATGAATGTGGATTTGTTTTATTTTTGGATAATCGGTATCACCTTCTATTTTCACATTAACTTTTTTTCAATTACTGGTGTAGTACATATTTACCATAATATTATTTATTTACTCGTCGTCTGTCATTATACTGCGCTCATAAATTCAATTAGAATATGATAAAATCTTTTAAACCTCTTCTTATTGCTGATGTAGGTATGTGTTGCAGGTTTAAGACCCCGTTTCCGTAAAAGATCAGTTGTAACGATAAGAAGGATTCATCGCTGAACTTTCATCGATAAATTATTTGATAGAGTCCATTGTTAATAGGTAATTGCCCCAAATATCTTGTTTCAATAACTCTTTTCTCTATTATGATGAACACATAAAATAAAACAATTGCACGAAGTAGATATTTTATTATGACAACGTGTGCATAAAACATAATGTTTTATTTTGGTTATATTATTTTTGGTTTGAGTTATTTACCCAAAGATGTATCGAGACTCCAACGCACTGTAATGTAGGTTGAAACTCAATGACAGTGTCGAAAGAGAATTACTGCAAAAGATTCTTTGATATCATCACTTCTTTTATTATCAGATAGATGATAACCGGTGATATCATAGCGTTTCCTTCTGTATTTCAACACAATGATGACTCTGTGTCGTTGGGGCGGCCCGTCCTCCATTCAATACAACACAAAGTTGCAACTTCCGGCCTCCAACACACCAGTCGTGTGAGAATGCTCACGAAACTTGCGAAACGTTTCACATTTAGTATGTCATTAGGTACCAGCTTTTGAGTACTACCAACATTTTATGCTGGTTTCTTTTTGTTCTGTTGGTTCTAACCAAACTAAAAGAGTGCGAAATAGAAATTTGTTTCAATACATTAGCTCAAAATATAATATTGTTTATTACCTACTTGTTTTTACCTGTCCATAAAGCCTTGGTTGATTATCTCGTTCTGGACATCTCTTTTCTTCCGTATTTTATATTCAATCAGTTTGGAAGAGCCTCGATGTCACAGAAATTCCGCTGCATTTGACCGGGCGGTTGTTTCTGCAGGGATTATATGATTAGCTATACCTAGATGTACCTGATATCTATATATGGTATACCTACTGGTGCTAGCTACAGGCGGTGGTAGATGGTTTTGTTAATATTTAGTTCCAGGCAGCTGTATCTTATCAACCATCAAGTTGTATAGCTAATTCATTCCATGTTAGTTGAGTGTCTCTTTTGTTAAATATATTACAACAATCTATAGGCTTTATTGTTACCTAAGTCATGGGTCCCATGGGGGTTGGTTATCTCCGGAGGTGGCAAGTGAAATGTGACTGGAGCCGTACACATTCTTAAGAGGTGTGGAGATTCACTTGAATGGCGCCAGGCCAATGTGAGTGGAACAGAAATATTAAATCATCAGCTTTTTTAATCTTTATCACCCTCTATACAAGAAACTAAACAGAAATATGTTCTATACATTCTGTATCAAACAATGTCAATGAGTAAAAGCGGTATCGATGGTCTCCTGTAATACTATACAAAGCATACCTAAGTAGGTTAGTACATACACACATACAACCAAATATAATACATACATATTCAGATGTGATTTTCATTTTTAGACAAATTATGTAAGCAACATAAAATAATATTCGCTATCTGAAAATTTATTAGTTAACGACGGTCATCGTAGTTATTCAACATATTTTTATATAACAATTGTTCATGCTAAAAATCTGATACAGTTATTCCAAGTACAAATTTGGTGAAATTATGAATATTGCAAGCACGTCAAAAGGTATCGAATCACACCAACATCCGTTTATAGTCAAAAAAATTAGTGCTAGAGAGTCATCTAGATTTGTCTCAATCGGTTTCACTAAGTGATGAGATAGAAAGAGTCGATGTCCGAAGTAGTTAGTCCCTGTCTCAATATTAAATTACTTCTTTTACATTGCAACGTAAAAGATTAGAAGTAATCCAATATTGAGAAAGAATTAATTTAAAATTCACAGATACATTTTTATGTCCCACTTCTGTAATTCAAAAGGTCTGTCTCATCACTCCTGTAATCCATGTCTCATTTATACAATACACACAATTTCTTGTAGCAGTCATGCAATTTATAATCTTTCTTTCATATAATTCATGCCCAATTCATGTAATTTATGGTCTATATAAAATATGTTGCCACTCAAAAGTTAATGTCTCTGAATTTGTTATATCACCAAAATATTCATCTATAGGGCCGATATCGTAAAATATAAATAAAATTTCTAATTTTGACAAAATCGCATTATTTCAAACTGGATTGCTTCTAAAAACTATACTTTCTACACATTTCATATTTAAAAAAATACATAACAAGAAAATCAATTAGTGTCTATACAAGTATGGCATCAAATATAAGTAAGAAAAATATAATCACAATTAGGTAAGGCATATTATTAGGAGTATTTAATCTACTAAAAATAATTTGTAAACATAGGCAATATTTATAAAGCTCAGTGGTCTATAAAAATGTTAACATGTAACTTGTCAAAATGTCGTCCGGGTTGTAACATACAGGAACCCGTTCCATTAGGTTATACAATCGAGGCGGAAAAAGAGGCGGAGGGTTTCAATACAGACACACTATCTAATAATCTTCATAACAACTATTATCATTCAAAATGTCTGTGACGCTAAAATAACACAATAAATGAACCTGGCAGGTAGAATGTGATATTGCCTTCTTCGTTAATTGTTGTTGTTTTTTTAAGTATATTTTGTATCATTTCTGAATAGACGTTTCTCCAACAAAAAGCATGATGACTAAAATTACCTACAAAAACTGATAAAGTTGACGTGGTGTGTTGGCCAACTAAAAAGGAAGTTATAGAACTTGATCGCTGAATGAGTGATGCCTGGAATGACGCCTTCCGCGCCAACCGTTCAGCGTCTTCAGAACGAGTAACAGTATGGCAGTAGCAACCCCTGCCCTGGTGAACTGGAAATAGGAAGTCTGCTGACACAAAAGACGAATATTTACGGAAAATGCCTGGCGTCAGCGGCGCGAAAGATCGCACTTAGGCCTATTCCCAGTATCCGCCTCAGCTTGCTGACTTCACTTTGAATGTTTTCAGGAGATTTGCAGTTCTTTGCTTCGTACACATTTAAGTTTCAGCTTGATATTTTCTGCCTTGTTTATTCTCAACTACTTTTGATCCTAAATATTGTCATCAGCTGTTAGAGAATACAATATTTTAAAACACGTTTTCATTTAAATATGTTAGAGGTACATACGTAATACTTACACCTAAATATTGTATTTTTGAATAAAAGATAAACACAAAATTGAATTTAACTAACAAATGTATACCAAGTTTGGTGTTCAAAATTATAATTGACAGTTTTACATGTCCTAACATCTGGTTAAAATCCCGCTGAGTTGTGCTTCTCAGACACTTGTATTCGATTTTTTTAACTCCATAATGTTTCATTTTATATATTCCTAACACCTTTTCCTGTGAAAAGAAAGTTATACTAAACATTTGACCTTTTTTTATTATTCAAGAAAAAAAGTAACTTTAATTGGCACAAATTAAAATAATTTTGTTAAAAGTTCTCTAAAACTAATAAAATACAACTTTTCTGTGATTTAGAAATATTTTCAAAATTATATATTAAAAGATTAATAAAAGCAGGTTACAGACAGACTTCAAATAAAAAGTGTGTCTGTGTAATTCAAAAAGTCAATATCTAAATGTCTCCGAAACTTTTGCATAGGGATAATAAGGCAGAAAAAGCAAAACAAAAGGTTGTGCGAAATTGATTATCACAACACAATGTGATTTTTAAGTTACAACAAGAAACCAGTTTAGAAAAAAATATAATTTACGTTCAGTATGTTAATCATGACTAAATGACAAGTAAAGATATGTTTCATATGGATATACAGAATATTTTCTAGAAAAAAAAATGGAAACAACAACAACTTTGATAATTTTAATAGATAATAAAATATTAATTAAATAAAACTAATCCAATATTTAATTGCTTAGGATAGTTCTCTGTAGTAATAAAATGGATTTATTCACAAAAAACGATTTATCTGTCGTGTCACACAGGACAAAATGGGTTCATATGATTTTTAAGTGTTATGTTCCATTATTAAAACAATTTGTTTTGAAGTATATAAAGGTAGAAAATCGGTTGTATATATTTGACCTGATCTCATTAACTGGGTTCATTACAAATGACCCAAAAAGAGCTATTCGATTCTTTGAATCTGACAATTATATATCCAAACCAGAAGCAAAATCATCCTAACAGATTGTCAATTTTAAAGAACCTCGTTGCTAAATACCTGATGATAAAAATAGCAAGTTTAGATATTCAAATTTCTAATATTATTATTACAATTGTCACAAATAACAGATTAAATCATGATAACATTTTATTTTTGATCTAGATATGTTAGGGCCAACGATAACCTATTGATTTTTTATGTCACTCAGTGAAAGAAAATACCATGGATTCTATCTAAATTACTCGTATTTACCTAACCAAAAATAATTCCTTGTATTTTTTAAAATAAAATTTATGAGTACAACTGCCACTAATTAAAAACAAGAATAATGTAAAGAATTTTCTAAAATTATTTCAATTATCAATTTTTTAGAAAGTTTTTTCAATGTTTTGCATATTTAAATTATTTCATATTTTCCATTTCTGACTCACTGGGTAGTTTTATGGTTTCGGATGAATTAGTTAGTACTTTCAATCACCAAGCTTGACTAGCCATCTTATCGTGCTTCAGCTTGGGTGTAGAACAAGATACATATGATTTTATAATTTTGATTTGATTCTAATAATGAAATTATTCAACAAAAAATTGGATGCCTCATTTTCTGATTGGAAACCCGTCAGATAAAAAATAAATTTTAGGAAAAATGAATGTACCTACTCTATTTTCTAAATCTAAATTATTAAAAATGAAATGAATTTAGTTTCTACATATATTAGGCCTAATCAGTGGACATCAATTCTGGAATTTTGATAAAGCTATCACTGTGTATATAAAAGATAAATGAAGTGCTCAAATATAAAGAAGCCATCACATATAATTATCATACCATTTATTTACTAGTTTTATATTCTCTCTGCCGTGTTGCGATAAAAGAACGAAACTACACTTGGCTTCGATTTTGACTTTTTCATTTAAAGTAGATACTCAAAATATTATTGTTAATCGCAAAATATCAATGTATCATCTGACACTTTTTCAAAAGGCAAAATATTACGATACTTCTATAAAAGTATTTAATAAACTCGATCTCAATATCAAAAATGGTATTTTAAAATGATCTTATAAATGAAAAACATATTGTCATCAAGCTCATAAATGGTATATCCGATTGAGCTGAAATTTTGATTTTGAGTCACAAATTTTCTTTCCCAAATTGTAAACTCAAAATGATTTTTTTCATCAATCCAGGTCTACGTGGTAGCCCTAAAAGTAGGTCACTCTGGTTCAAGTTTGGCTAATTTTTGAGAGAAAAAACGTTTTTTTTACTAAATATGCATTATTCCTGTATTATGTTGGTAATAGTGGTTCATATTTGGCAATATACAATTACTTCAATGTACAACATGTAGGTATCATGGCTTTTTGAAAATATTAATTTCTGTGCCCAGAGTAATTTAAAAAAAAGTATGTGCCAAATAATGTCCTTAATCATTATAGAAAATTTCATTAAAAACCATCAACCAATTTGTCAAAAATTTACTATTTTTCAAAAATCCTATAAAAATATGGAAAATTGAAAGTTCATTATATGATAAATGAACTGATTATTTAAATAGCTTCAAATATGGCGTATATACTTTCTTTCCTATACACTATATAGTGTGCCAACTAGAAATAGCATAGCTGTATACAAAATATCAAATCTAGGTAATTGATTTTGGGACCAGGCTTATGTTTTTCAAAACTTTTATGTTAGCGAACAAATTCAATCAAAAACATACTAGAATGATTTAGAAACACCTTTTTAGCTATTTTCTTGCAATAAGATACATTTCATTAAAAATTTCATTTAAGTGGACTGGCCCTGTAATTGTGTTCCTCATATCTGAGGAAACATGAACGTGAAAGATCTCAAATTTTTATATCTTATTTTAGATGTCTTCTAGATTTTAAATCTCAAATTTGTCTAAGCAAACTAGGATATTTCATTGGCATTTTAAGCCATTGATTTTGTTTGGGCCAGCCACAGTCAAGTGTTAAAAATCGATATTTCTGAAACTCAATTTTATCAATTGTATCTGATCCAAAACATCTAAAAATGATATAAAACGTTATAATAAACTATTTTAAACCATTTAGAGCCATTTAAAATATAATAAAATACAATTCAAATACAAATTTAAAAAATTAAATTTTACGGACCTGCCCTGGTATGGTGCACCTTATAGACCAGCAACTATAAATGTGAAGCATTCAATTTTCTAATAAATTATTTCTAATGCCGTCTTAATTCCAATTATCAAATTTAAGTATAATAAGATCTTCAGTTTAGATAGTACAGCCATTTTAGTGATTTTAGTTAAAATTATCCATTTTTACCCACAAAAATCGATAATCAATATTGTTTTTTTTATTTTTTAAGGATTTGAAGTCAATCTAACAAATTTTAATTGTTGGTTTTCTATGACGTCATCGGCCCTTTTTTTCTTTAAAAAATCGTTTACTCTAGAACATTCCAAGCTACGTATGTACCAAACCATACATGGGAAGTATGATCATCTAGAGCGGCTGTACACCCTCCTTATCAGAGGAATGTAGCTCAGAAGTTTATCAGTGAGAGCTAAGATGATAATGACAAACAGATACTATTTTAGAACCTATAATTATTTATCTATGTTTATTATAAAATCTATTTTTATAAAACAACGTAACTCTCTCAAAAAATGATCTGGCACCTTATGAAAAATGGACTTAACTACAATTTGGCAAATCGTTTTCCCAATGCCAATTCAAAGTTTATTCAAAATAACCCAAATTTTCAACTAAAATTGCCAAGTATCATAAAGATTATTTTGAAATTATTGGTACACTTTATTAACCCCGGGAAGTCACCCAAAGTAAAAAAATTAACATGAGTGTAGGGGGAAATTAACCTTCTTAAAAATCAAACACCGTGCATCGATAGGTACATTGGAAAAAGTTGTCAAAAAATCAGAAAAAAATTAATAAGAGGACGACGGGCTAGGGGCCGATGAGGTCATCAGGTCTAAAAATTAAAGTTTATCTGTTTGATTTCAAATTTGGTTTGAAAAATATTGATTATCGCTTTTTGAGGGGAAAAATCGATATTTTTTGGCCAAAATCACTTAAATCATTCTAAAATCAAAACAAAAACGTCCTATCTGCTCAAATTTGAGATAGAATTAGGAAGGCATTGGAAATATTGTATTTGACAAGTGGATGCCTCACTTTTATGGTTTCTGGTCTAATGAGCGCCATCATATTTTTGTGTCAACTTATTGTTGGCAAATTTTAATGGTTTTAATGAATACTACGGCATTAAGGACATCTTTCAAACCAATTGGAATCATTTTTTTAAAATATGGATTTATAACCTTTTCAATTTTAATATGTTCGACCGGTTAGTCTTAAAATGACGTGACCTACATACCGGACTTCCTATGTATGAAATAGTTTTTAGTAAATACACTAATAATACCTACATATGCCAAATTTGAAGTTAATATATCCGTTAGTTTAAATTTTATCAAATATGTAGAATAAATCTTTACTGCAGCAAACATTAAATAAGAAATAAAAATAAGAAATAATATCAGTCAAGCCTTCGACAGTACTAACATCATACAAATGAATGTAATCCAACCAAAAGATGTGTAAAAATATAAGAACGGCTTCAACATAAAAACAACATCCCTTCAAGATCAAATCAAAAACTATGTAATCGTGTGTATCTTGTTCTACACCCAAACTGAAATAGGGTTGAAACAAGAACATACTTTTTTAATTAGGAGCATAAATGCAATGTGGTACCTATTAATAGGCCAGGCGGAAATCCAGTGGGGATGAGGCAGACCTGGGGGCCCAGACAGCACTAGGGAAAAGGACAGGGCTGGGAGGGGAAAAACCTAGGGAGAGATGGTGGGATTCCGGCAGGACTGGGGGAGGGACATGCCTGGGGAGAGAAGAGGAATATTTATCCGCCAGGACTGCCTCCTCCTCACTTTACGCTTATTAAACTATTATGTAGTTACATATATTCCATTCATTTATGCTCCTAATTATAATATTAAGCGTGTTATTGTTGCAAAAACAAGCTGGTTTTTGTGGCCAACCCCATGTACATAGGGATTTGACAAAATGATCATTCTTGATAGAAAATAAAATTCATTATTTTTTACGATATGAACATTTTTCCTGAAATTTTCACAAAGCTTAGGCTTATCGTAAATGATTTTGGATTTGAACCGTAAGATACATTTTTAATAACAAAAATACAAATTCTCAAATTTGATTGGCTGTATTTACCGAATATATTTAGTTAGTTTCAGGATAATTGTTTGTTTTTTGCAAAAAGTACATATTACTCATTGTAGCCTATATTTGAGTCGGAACCCTACACTTTTTACACCAAAATGTCTGCAAGAGAATTTCATATGGTGATACTAAATTTCATCCAAATCGATTGAGTCGTTTTCGAGTATTTTGGCAATATGTACTAAGGGGGAGGGATTAACCTCCTGACTTTTGGATTTCATACTTCCCATGGATAGTTTGTGGTGAGAAAATAGGTTGACTGTGTGGGTAGAAGAATCATAAAGAGGCGTGGAAGACCCAAAAATAAATGGGAAGACTGCATCCGTGAAGATATAGAGAAGGTAGGCGTCCGAAAGGAAGATGTAATGGACCGCAAGAAGTGGAGGAAAATGATCCGCACCGGCGACCCAACATAAATATGGGAAAACCCAGAAGAAGAAGGTAGGTACATGCGCACCAAATTTTAGCCCAAACAATTGACACCAAGTATGAAATCCAAAAGTACAATGGACTTTTGAACCACCCTATATCAAGGACTTTTGATTATTTTTATTTTTAAGTATTGTTTTCAATCGTTGTGAACGTACACCGTTAATATAATATGCTTAATTTTCAGAGATTGAAAGTTATATGGTCGACTCGACGTTTCCATTAAAAATGGTGTATTGCTTTTCATTTGTAATCTCCTTAAACAAGTCATTATCTACGTTTAAGAAATAACTTCCTTTATAAACACATAATTATATATTACAATGTCAGAAGTCAATTTAAAAAGGCTGAATAAGTTAACACTTACTTGACTACAATTCTCTGTATCACTTGTTGTCATCAAATTATGTAACTGATATCTTAATCACCAAAATCTTATGGATTTGAGACCATCAGATTATGATCATTATTTTATTTAATTCTAAAATGATCGGAAGCTTTATATAATCAATAATATTGGAGGAAGTTACAATATTTCCGAACAAATTAGGGCGGCTTTGATCATAGTTGAAAATTTCGTGCAACACCACCATTAAATCAGATTATATGACAATTTTGTGGGCGTGTAATTTGTTAAAGATGCCAATCGCAAATTGTCGTCTCGATTGCAGAACAATTTCTGAAACATGAAACCCAAAAACCGACTTGTTCTTGCACACCAACAAAGTTTATTATTTGGGAGGTTGATGAAGAAAAAGATTACAACCACTTTGATTGTTACTAAGTCATAATTGAAGGTCACTCTCCGGTACAACTAAAGTTAATCAATCATTTCCATATCCTACAGTCAGTTGCTTTGCATTCCAAGGGTGTCCATAAAAGTCAAATTGCAGAAACAAAAAACAATTAAATCAATATAATCATCATCGGTTGATAGTTAAACAGCTCGTGTATAAAAAGACACTACATTTTAAAACGATGAACTCAGCGAAATCAGACTTCCAGTCTTCGTGTTAGAGTTGTAGAAACATATTTTGTGATTTTCACACAAAAATTTTTAAAACATCAATAATTTATTTGGAAAAACTCTTTTGCGTGTAAATTAAATAAACTCAAATTTCGGAATAAATTTAATTAAAATTGGTTTTGAGGGCCGCTGTCATCTTAGGAAAACCAACCACTAAAGCAGACAAGATTTAAAAATGCAAAACAATAATGGAACATGAATTATGCTGGGAAGATAATCGAAGATAGCCACCCCCATGTTTTTTAAGTTGCTCAAAATGACAAAACCGAACTAATTGGCAGTTTTTGATGTTACAAAATTTTAGGGTGTGAGCTCCAAAATGATCTAAATAAACTTTATGAAACATTAATCTTGAAGCTAAATAATAATGATGACGATATTGACGGATAAGTGTATAGGTGCTAACAATTCATTATTCTGAGTTTTAAAAAATTGTTTTTTATGAGAGTCAAAACCAATAAACAATTGTTAGTTTTGGGTTAAATTTTTTTAGCTGATAATATACCTAACGTAATTATCATAGAAAAATTCATTAAAAAATACTGCTGCAAAAAAAATCTCTCAATTGATCTAGGTACATATTAAAGAAAAATGGACATTTAATTTCCTAATGAGTAAGAATAATCACTGGAATTGCATCATGTTTGGAATATCTATTCTTTAAGTGATTATGTTATTAGTGTACCAAGTAAAAAAAAACAAAGCATTATCCAATGCCAGAAATTGAAGTCCATTGGTCTTGTGACTGGACCAACTGAAGCATAGATTTTTTCTTAAATTCAATTTACCTGCGATGAATAAAATCATTCCAAAGCCACTAGAAGTAACTAGAAACTAATTAAACCATTATAAATCATTTAAAACTTTAATTGTGTGATAAAATTCACTGGCAGTCTACTATAGTGTCCCTCATTAGACCAGTAACCATAAAAGGGAGACATCTACATTTTCATATATTATTTCTAATAGTTTCCTATGTTCTAAATATCAAAATTAGGATGTTTCATTTGGATTTTAAATTCATTTAAATAAATTTGGCTCAATACATCCATTTGTGCCAAAAACAAACAATAATCAATATTTATGGATTTGTGGTCCAATTAGACCTATCCACCAAATTTTAGTCAAATTTATCATAGGAAGATATGAAATCCTAGTCAGCCACATCACATCAAACAACATAAAGGATTAGGTATCCGACGGATTAATATAAATTTCATAGTAGATGAATCAGATTTTAGAGATATCAAAAGTTATTGATTTAATTGATAGGCACATAATGTTACGTACTAAAAATGATTGAAAGATAGTATTAGTAACATGAAAAATGTACATTTTTTCTTAATAATTCTTCATTCCTACACTTGCATATTATAAAATATTCAAAGTTAGTTTTAAAGTGAGTTTATACACACATTTATTAAATTTGACCAGATTTTAATTATGAATAACATCAAAAAGGATTACTACACAAAGAATGTTCTCAAAGACACCAGAAGGTGACACTTTATTCTTAAAACAAAAGAAGATTAGTCTTTTGATTTTAGAAACTCTTGGACTTATTCATAATATATGTTATATAATATTACTTTTTACAGAATAATAGGCATGAATAAAAAAGGAACTCATTCTAAATAATAAAGTTGATTTTGGCAGCACAAATGGGAGCATTTGTTCACGACAAGTGGCGCCTTCATAGATAGATTGGTTTCTAATGAGACATCCATGCTTCTGATATCAGTTTTAAATTTTGATTTTTAATCTTTTGTTAAATATAAACAAAAATAAACAGCTGTTACCGCTAGTATACAATTACAAAAACAATGTAACAACTTTTTGTTTGTAATTAACCAAAATAAAAATTATGACTTCATACTAAAACTAGGAACACAAAATATTTTTTTTAACCTGCCAGCAACAATAGTGCACCCATAGCCTCACTTAACAACATTAAATATTATAAAACTTGATCTTGTTAATATTAAGAGTGTTAATTAATTAACTGTTTGCTTCAAAAGTAAATATATTATAAAAAATAATAACTAATTTTATTAAATGAAAATAATGTAGTCTACCAATTTTATTTTGAGGAAATCTGACTCTGATCCGAGAGCTACCCTTTTAAAAAATAAAAACAACAACTAAACTCAACATAAGTTTAATAAGATTAAAGAACTAATGGTTGTCGTAAGTGATAGGTACGCTTTGAAACTATTTAGGTACCTACCATCCATATTTTATTTTGTACAATCAAGATTCAAATAGTTGACGATCACCACATACCAAAATAATTATTTTATAGTGTCATTGTCAGTTATCAGATTGTTCTTTGGCGCCCTTGGTGACTCCAACCCAACTATCGGTAAGCTGCTAGAGTCGCCAATCTTTCAATTTCTAACAATCAGACGGTAGAACCTCCTTTATACTTCAAAGATATTTTATCGATAATAAAGGTGCCACATGGAGATTTTATACCTAAAAGCTACGGCATAATATGACAACTATTAGCTATTTTTTAAAGCTACCTACGTCTCTTCATTAAATATTATGATTACCTAAGCGTTATCAAACCCATTGATTATTGGAAAAATATGTGAGAGAACAACTTGATATTTCAAGCCGCTCTGTCATTAAGATATTACATGCTGATACCGAAGCCGATTCAAAATCCAAAACTAAATTGAAATTTTTAAACGGTAACAAATCAACAAAGTGAATAAACAATAGACATTTAAAATTAATACAATTTAAGGGTAGCTCTTGTTGATGCATCATAAAAGAATGAATGTGACAATATTGTTACGTGTTATAAATTTATGATCTAATCTATTGATGCCATCGCTTTCAGACAAAATGTACATATATTCTAGTTGACATCTAATTCAGGTTGCCTTTGCTCAGCAGGTTGATTTTGCTCAGATGACGCCAGTTGTAACTGGAATTGGATATTCATGGCTCTGATAGTCGACCGACATCAAAGACATCAGATAAAAGCAACAACAATTGAATTTTTATGAAATATGCTTTTCCTGAGCACCTCTTTAATTATAAAGTATTAGAAATGTCAGCCCTTTTTAGTGGGAAAACATGAAATTCTTTCATTTTAAAAACTTTATGTTGTAACTATAAAAAAACTACGACTGATGAGACCCAAAAAGGTCGAAACCGGTCTCGTAGTGGCTTTGCTGGTGAATAAAAATTAATTTATAAAAAAAGTAATTTTGTTTGTGTATATCGTGTTTATGAAAGTAAATATCTGCATTTATTTCTACTGCCATCAATTTATTAGTTCGTAAAAATAACTAATCGCCACTAAACACAACATATCAATGCAAAATACAACATGTGGGCAACAGATCTAGTCAGATCGATAGTTGTGAAGGATAAATGACATTTCAGTTAAAACTAACAACTCTTTTTAATTAGCAATCAGAAACTAATTAATTAGTGGTACTCCAAAAAAGATTGATGATTAACTAAGTAAAATAGTGTTAGTTGGACAAGGGGGCTTAAAAGTACCAACTAGACATTTTTTGAAATAACTCAAAAATGGTTCAACCACTTGGCGGAAATTAGGACTCACCACCCCAAATTTTCTTACGGACTTTTGATGCAAAATTAGTTTTATTTGATATTCCTGAGGACACGTAACGGCCCCTAAAAATCGATGTTTGACCTAATTTAGCAACAAAAACTTTTTAGAAAATGTACATATGTTGGGCCTTATAGACTAACAAGCATAAAATTAAAGCATCCAATTTTCTAAGACATAATTTCTAATGCCCTTAAAATTCTAAATCTCGAATTTGGATTTTTGAGTCATTTTAGCCAACAATATCGATTTTTTTAAATTGTCTCAAAAAATCAATAATTTAGAAAAAAGATATTTATGAATTTGTATTACTGGGTTCCTAGTGGACCTAAACACCCACCAACTTTAAAGTGAATCTGACATATCTACTTTAATATTTTATGTCATCGATTTTGTTTTAAAAAAATCTGTCGATAAATCTTTCTGTGCAAATATGATTTTTAAGGGGTGGTTATCAGCCCCCCCCTCCCTCGGTCAGCCTTATACATATATAAAAGACTCGGCCAATGGAAGGTTGATCAAGAGCACTTGCATAAAGATGCTGTAAATAGCTAATTATCGGAAACTCTTTATTCTACTCATATTTTTACTAAGGATTTACAAGCATTGTATATCCCGTTTTAATCCACAGAGTAAATATTTATTGTCAATTGGATGTATTTTCTACTAGGAAATTTGGGAAAAGAAATTGATTTTAAAACTGACATGCAACGTGTAATGATTATAATGTCATATTAGATAAGCTTCTGGTTTATCAGAGCCGTCAGAATCCAATTAAATGGCCTTTCAGGCATAAATTTAGACCACTGAAAAAAAACCGGAAAATAGGAATGGGGTGCTAGGACCCGCGCGAGCGAGCCTAATACAGCCCCGCCAATTAATAACGCCGCCCCCACCCCCTATCTAACTGCATGTTTAGTAAGTGTTTTATGAAGATTGTCACATTAAGACAACTTTTTGAAAAAAGTAGCCATTTCAAATCTGAAACCTAACGGTTTTGTAGAATATTTCAAAAGTGAAACATTTGTGATAAACTCACTTCATTTTCTCCGGTAGACTTTTATTTTTGTAAAACTTTTTCCTCCAAAGTAAAGCAATTAAAGAAAAAAGTTAAAAACCTTTAAAAAAGAAAAAAATTATGAGGGTCTATCACAGATCTTTCACTTTTAGAATATTCTTCAAAACCATTAGGTTTCAGATTTGAAATGGCTACTTTTTTCAAAAAGTTGTCTTAATGTGACAATCTTCATAAAACACTTACTTAACATGCAGTTAGATAGGAGGGTGGCATTATTAATGGGCAGTGCTGTATATGTATCACTATTCAATTCTTATAATTTAAGCAACAATATTTTCATTTGTTGTCTACTTATATTTCATATAATTTAATGTCATGTGTACATATTACTTTTTAGACAATACATGCAGAATGTCAAAAAGAAAATATGATGCTATTCCTATGAAAACTTCAGTTTCACATGTAAGAATTTTAATGTTTAGTTCTGTGACATGAGGCCTTCAGCTCCTGAGCCATAAATAACAAGCCTTTTCAGAGTATATTATGGGTTAATGTTTGGACATCTGTATCTAATACTTCTTGTTAGTTACTTGTTGTATGGACAATTTTGATTATTTAAAAATAGATTCTTCTATCAAGATGTTGTGTACTAGCTAACTCCAGAGAAACTGTATTATGAGAAGGTTAGTTTAATTTGCAAAGAATGGTAGATTCTGTCACATCATTGGTGTTTGGTTTAGATCATTTCTAATTTTTTTCAATCTATCAAAAAAACATATTCAGATAGGTTTTGCATCTTATTTTTATATCTAAATATCTGTTTATTATTCAGTCACTGCTATATAAACCAAGTAGTTAGGTGTGTAGAATCCCTTAAATCAGTTTTGGTTATTTAATTTAATTAATAAATATTGTGACATTTAAATAAGTGTATTATAAATAAAGACCAAAACGTATCTTAGCTCAAACCCTAAAATAAGTGAGAATCATTATTGGCTTTTAGCTCTCACTTTATGAATGTTATTGTGTTTTTATATAAATCTTATTTTAAAATATTAGAGCTAACAAAGTCAACATTTTTTAATTGTTATTTATGGTAATTACTTGTGTTAGATGTCCAATATCTTTAATTTTTCATTTGCTTTAGAGTTAAGTATTTGAATTTATAGATTGTATTCATTTTCAGCCATTTATTGACTTTGCTAGTTTTAACATTTTAAAATATAATTTATCTAAAAACATAATAATAACATTAAAATAGTGAAAGCTAATACCCAAAAATGATTTCACTTTTTTAGGGTTTGAACTAACATACTCTTTGACCTTTTCATATTTAATTTCCATTCTTTTTTTGTAATGAAATCATATAATTTGTGGTTGCTTTGCAATAGTGATGATAATAGTGAGGTTAGCATATAATCAAATATATATCAAAATGATATTGTTTGTTGCTATGCAATATTGGATCCCTAGTAACAGTTCCTTAGGAAAAGCATATCAAATGAATGTTCAGATATAGTAACCAAGGTTTTATGTGGTCAAATAACCATAAAATGATATTTGTGTGGCATAAATTAGTATTTAGATAGCTTGTTGCTATTCTAAATTGGTGACTAGTAACAGTTGCTAAGTGAAAAATTGATAAATATATGTTTATATAGGTAACTAACAAAGATCTCATATGGTCTAATTCATCAAAACATGATTATATATGGGATAATTTTGTAAAAATGTCCCTAGCACCAGTTACTAAGTAGAAAGTTTATATATGGTATCTAAGGTTTCATGTGATCAAAGATCCATAAAAGTATAGTTCAGTGTCAAAAATTTGTAACAATTCTTTGTTGTTAAGCAATATTGGCATCCCTAGCAAACACACAGAAAAATCTACAATAAATGTTTACTCCTCATCCCAAAATTTATCTCAGTGCCAAATTTCTTTACAATTGGTTAGTGTTTAGACTATGATATCAATGCTGTAGAAGAAGATGGAGAAAATAAGAAAAAGCCAGATTTTGAGATACTGTGTCTATCTCCTAAGCTACTTCACTAATTTTGATCAATTTTGGCACAGATACTTATCATTATAACCTAAACAAATTTTATGAATTTCAAAACAGGAAAGCATTTCCAGATTTTTATGGGAAGGACTCAAAAAGGACCCATTTCAACGTTCCTATAGTGTGTTTTAGGCAAGGCTGAGCTTTGGAGTTAATAGCCAATTGTCATTGGCTTAGACTATATTTTATGGCAAGACTTCATAAATCAGTCTTTCCCATAGTAATACAGCCATGTCACTTAAGATAACAGCCTCCTAATATTTTGTATGTTTTCTTTCTCCCCGTAGGGTAGGGAACTGGGAAATGAGTCCATATTTTGTCATAGATCTTTTTGGGGGCTGAATTTTTAAGTGATGAGACTGTAAACATCCTTTAGTGTTAGCTGTATCAGGAACATCTCCCTTAGCTTCATGGGATTTCAGTGCATAAGCGGAACTTAGTGAGTAGAGAAAATAGAATTATGATAGCTAACCTTCTCTTGTAATATATTGTTTGTTTCTCCGGCTAGTTAATGACAATTAACTCTTGAAATTATAAATAAGTATTGTATTTTTAAACATTTCATTTTACTGCAATTTGCTACTCTTAGTAATATAGACGGAGACCAGAGGATTTTAAATATCGAGTCCCAAAGGTTAGTTGGTTTTTATTTCATAGTATGTACAACCCCTTTCTAAAGTAACCGAAACAGTATAAAAAAAGTCAGCAAAATAAATGTCTAAGGCTAAAATAAAAAAACAGTTATTTATTTCTGATTAAGTAATCTGATTTTGTATCAATCAAGATGTGGTTGGCTCTGAAAAGGGCCGTTGTCGCGTTTACAAAGATTCAAGGTAGGGGATTCAATACTTCGTATGCGAACCATTCTTCTCAATAACCTGTCTGCAGCGTTGTGGTATTGAAGAAATCAGGTTGTCCAAGGTCTCCTGTTGGAAGTCATTGAATATTTCAGTTGCCACTGCTTGGAGCTGCTGCGTCCCATGAACTTCTCTGCGGTCAAGCTCCCTCTTCAAAGCACTCCATAGATTGTCTAGGGGATTCAGATCGAGGCTGTTTGGCGGCCATTCCATAACAGTTATGTTGTTATTCCTGAAGTAATTCATCGTCCTGTTGGCTGTATGAGGTCTTGCATAAATATATAACAGGTGTTTTTCAAGGATGTTGACATACCTCTCCGCATTCAAAGTACCCTGAAGGCGCACAAGTGGAAACACTCCAGCTGAAGAGTAGGTACTCCAAACCATAAAGCTACCACAGTGGCCTTGTAATCGTGGTTGAACAACATTAACATGTGCACCACCTCGCCTAACTCGAACGTGTCGCCGTTGTGTAGTCTGTACAAGATCACTCAATACAACAGAGCGCCATTGTTCCACGGTCCAGTTCAAATGTTGTCTGACCAACTACTCTTTTCTGCCGATGACGTGCAGTCAATAGAGGCTTCTTGCGAGCGATATAACTCTTCACACCAGCACTGGTCTGTCTTCTACTCACAGTCGCTGTGCTAGCGTCAACACCCAGTTCCTGAGACCGTCTCTGGCGAAGTCCACGAGTAGAAGTTCCCGGATTGGCAGCAGACATTCGGGCTAAGCTCCTGTCTCGTCTTGTCTTTTACTGGAGAGACGAGGTCTTCCTGATCGCGCCAGATCTTCCACGGAACCTTTTTCTCTAAACCTAGAAATGAGATCGGAGATTGTTGCTGGCCTTACATGAGAACATGCAGCAAGCTGCCTGTAGCTCCAACCCTTTTCTTGATCATCACGTGACAAAGGCATCTTGAACAACACAATTGATACAAAATCTGATTACTTAATCAGAAATAAATAACTGTTTTTTATTTTAGCCTTAGAAATTTATTTGGCTGACTTTTGTTCACTTTTTTATACTTTTACGGTTACTTTTGAAAGCGGTTGTATTTAAACGCCATATTATTCAATGTTTAAAAAATCAATTTATAATTTTTCTTTGGACAAAAATCAATATCTAGTGCGATTATTTTCTTTACAATTCGTTTGTCAGTAATTAGTTGATTTTATTTGGCCGCCAGAGTGTCCAACCGGTCGCTATGGCCTCGAATGTGGAAATCAGTGCAAATGCGAGCACGGGACTTGTGACCACCGATCCGGAGCCTGTCTTTGTTCTCCTGGATGGCGAAACGTGTTCTGCGATCAGCCCTGTGCCGAGGGCTACTATGGAAGTGAGTGCCAGCAGCAGTGCCTGTGCCAAAATGGTGCCAAATGTAATCACGTGACGGGAGAATGCCAATGCGAAGCCGGTGAGTGCGCTTGTCAAAATATATTTAATTCTAAAAATGAATAAATAATTTATAACATATTTATAAAATAAAATTTATTTTATGTATTACTGATGAAACAAGAGTAGTATAATTAGAAAAGTATAAATTATAAAAATTTCAGGATGGTCTGGCACGGCATGTGATAAAGCCTGCATTGAAGGACGCTACGGGAACGATTGCGGTCAAATTTGTCAGTGTCAAAATGGAGCCAGCTGTGACCGCGTCAGCGGGAACTGCATCTGCGCCGATGGTTGGCAGGGGACTCACTGTCAGGCTCGCTGCTCGGCTGGTCGCTACGGACGCAATTGCGCCCACACCTGTCAGTGTCTGCATGGAGGGGAGTGCCACCATGTCACCGGTCAGTGTCAGTGCACCGCGGGCCACAAGGGCAAGCTGTGCGAGTTGACATGCGATGGGGACACCTATGGGCCCAATTGTGCGCTGGACTGCCGGTGCTCCAATGCGCAGAGTTGTGACCGCAAGACCGGCAAGTGTATCTGTGTCCCGGGCTATTCTGGAAAGACCTGCGACAAAGGTAACATTCTTGATCAGAACCATAGCAATTTGAGTCATCGAAGCTTAGAGCAAGCGATGTATTTTAAACAATATTCACTGGAAAGCAATTAATCCGATTAGGAACCGTTTAAGTAATCTTTCTGGAACCTTCTGGAAGTATTACTAGAAAATAACGTTTTTATGAAAATAGACAGACAACATTTACATGAATTCAATACTTGAAAATGGTCTTAAAAGTGTTGAAGAGTAATAATAAAAAAACAGGAAGACTTTGATAAAAAGATACTACTTATTCATACTACTCGCAAATGATAGCCCAGGACAGCTGTTTGGGCCTTGTTGGGC
>JAUYWI010071632.1:0-14283 GCA_034780595.1 Parotoplana pacifica | reverse complement strand
ATAATCTCTTCCATGCGCCAATCTAGGGCGAGCACCCTCTTTCCCTAGATGATGATTTTCAATGCCTTTAGATGCATTCTCAGGGTATAAAAATGCCTAAATTTTCAGGGTTCCGTGCTGCGTTATAGGCTCGGTTTCCGCCTCGCCATGTGTGGAAGAAGGTTGTATGCATGTAAATTTCCTTCGAAACGATTTTAAAGCTGTGCGGATCCTGCATTATTATCATAATTAGACAATATATATAAACCGATTCAATAGTTCTACGTGATTTAATGTCCAACGTTTTGAAAAGCAAATAAGGAAAATTAGAGTCATTACCATAGTGTATACGTACTCTATGGTCATTACAATGTTTAAAAAATGTGCTTTTTTTAAAAGAGGGCTTCGCTCCCAGACCACCCACCCCCCACACACAAACTTTATTTTTTCCGGCTTTTTCAGTTCAAATCAAAATCACCCCTGTGATTTTGTGTTGTCATACTTGTTAAAGTAGCTGCTATATCAAAGATAATGAACCTTAAGGCTGCCATTAAATTTATTTGGTTATATGACTAGCGACAAATAGAATAGCATTATCAAGCATAAACCTAGATGACAATACCTGAAAACGTAGTTTCAGATACAATTCAAAGTCTTTTCCATAATACAATTTTCAATACTCCTCCTCCTAGCATTAGTAAACAGGAACAAGACCTCTCGAGACAACACAGAACTATACTTACACAGCTGCGCAGCGACTTTTGTCATTTACTCAACCAATTACAAAACAAAATCAATCATAATATAGCTAGCATATGTCCATCATGCAAGCAATCACCCCCACAACACCACATTATACACATTTAACAGTCCATATCACTCTACACATTGACCTATGATTAAATCCTTCAGATGTAATCAAATTCATAACCCACACTGGGAGGACTACCCTTTTTACAAAGTATAGGGGCTAAAACAAAAGTAGAAATTGATTATTCTAAAAAAATCTTTGGCATTTGATTTATGAGCATAGAAAAGATATAATTCTTGAGCACTTTTGTTCGTTTATTGGTCTTAGTTTTATATTTCAAAGATTTAGGTTAATATTGCATTTTCTTTTGAGCTTAAAGATGCAAAAATATTTTTTAACAATTTAAAAAACGAGTTTCTTTAACCGGAATGTATGCAAAACTGTTTATTAAAAATGAATAGTTTTAACTGCATTCTGGAAAATAAAATATTTACATTCTGCTAATTTCAAAATTATTAAAGCGACTGTTGTAAATAGTGGTGTTAATTTTCGTATTCTCAGTGGAATTTAAAATTTACGTGATACCCTATTGGATATGCACCAAATCTATTTAATTTTTAAAAGTGATAAAGAAGTAAATTATATTTTATTAATTGGTATGATATTAATGCTTACATTACTAATTAATGCTAAGAGTATGTTAGTAACATATTTGTAAAATACTTAGAACAGAATCCTCCATTTATATCTATATTAAATGTAATGTACTTTAGGTTTTCCTTTTATAGTTGTACCTATTCTCAATTAAGAGGATATATATATTATTTTTTTGTGAGTATGAACTTTATAATTGTTTTATTTATATTATTATTTACTGAAATGTGAAAATATCTGTTTATTTAAACTCAGTAGTCCACCCTTAACCCTTACCTTAATATAGGCACATTAATTGTTTTTACATCTAACACCATCATAAAATAAGCATAAGGTTATTAAAGGTATAATAAAATTACTTTCTATTTTAGGGTAGTGGCTCTTCTATGATGGAATAATAGATGTAAACAGTTCTTATTGTTCTATCAAATTCATGGCACTATCAATATATGATCATTTTTTGACCCAAGTAGATTTTTTCACTGCAGTTATGTATCATTAGTGTGTAACTGCTCACAAAATCAATATTTGTGATGGAATAATAAATATAGATACTTGACTTGGTCTGTCAAATATTTCTACACCATATATATTTAGCTACACACATGGTGGATAGTTTTATTTAAAACAAGTATGGTATTAGTCCCATGGCAGTTGGTATTTTTTAGATCCTTGGGGTCAATTTTCTTAAGAATAAGTTTTTTTATCATTAAAATAACTTATAAATAACTTATTCAAGAAAAAACTAACTCTAACTTGGAGTTAGTTTTTTCTTGAATAAGTTATTTATAAAATTTATTTTATTTTTAACAATATTAAAAAAAACATGTTTGCCATGTGGCTAAGTACTGTGATATTTCTATAAGTGGATCAATAGCCACCACCTTATTTTAAAACCAATTTTAAGAGAAAGTAAACTATTAAAATGGTAGCAATAATGCTGTACACTTACACATACATAATTAAAATATTTATTATCTATCTATAGTGTCTTCTACTGAATCAGATATTCAGCAAGTTCACTTCTATGGCATCCACTTTCTCAATCCTTCTTTTTTTTTGCTGTTCAGTCCTTTAATTCTCTATCTATAGGTATTTGGCTGAATTCTCCTAGCTTTCTTAGTTTTCCTTTTCCATGTTTCCCTAGAAATCAACCTTCCAGAATGTGTTGACCATTCCTTTTCCACATATTTTATTATATGACTAATCCAATCCTTCTTTCTTTTGATTATTGTTTCCAACACTAACATAACAGCTATATTTTTCTTTAATTTGTTGTTTTTATGTCTTTCTATGTTATCTGTTCCATTCTTCTCCAAATACACATTTCTATAGTATAGTGCTTTAATTTTATTAAAATATCCAGGTTTCTGCTCTATACAATTGTCTTGAGATTTTCTTCTTAGTTTCTATAGTTGTAATGTTTTCCTTAATAATTCTCTTCATATAAATACCATTTTCATCATTGCAATCCTAGCATGGATTTTATTACTGCACCTTCCACCCACTGTTATAATTGTTCTAAGGTATTTAAAGGTTTTGACTTATTCAACTTGTTAATTGTTAAGTTTGATGTTCCTTTGATCCTGCCCATTTTTGAAACTCAAATTAGTTTTGTCTTCCTTATATTTATCTTCATGCTTTTCTATGAATCACACTTCTTTAAATATTTTTCCTATTGTTACTCCATCATATATGTGGTCAATTGCTTCTATTACCATTACCATATATTCTGTGTATTTTAAGAATAACAGCAGTGATAGTAGGCATTCTTGCCTTATTCCTTATCCAATAGTTGCTGGGTTTATTTCTTTATTGGCAATTCTCACTGTTACTTTCTGATTTGTGCATCTGTCCTTCAAGTCTATTTCTAATTATTTGAGTGTTTCAATTAGTGTTTTCCAATTTACCCTGTCAAATGTCTTCTCAAAGTCAATGAAGCATATGTATAGTCCAATATCATTAGTATCTTATTTACATATTTTGCTTTGAGTCATGATCATTGGAGGTAAAGGAATTGGAATTCTGAATATTGAGTCATCTTTAGACACCAACTATAGCACCATAAGAAAATCATCCCACAATGCGTTTTTGACTTTTAATAACACTATACATCAAACTTACTTAATAATTATAGCAATTGATTTTAATCAAAAAAAGGATGATTTATGAAAAAATTAGTTAAAGAAATAAATATTTATTTATATTCATAAATTGTTATTCATTTTTAAATAGAAAAATAAGTACTTTATCAAGGAATTTTGACAACCTGTCTTGAATATGGACACTTTATAATATAAATTAGTAGTTTTAATTGTTTTATTATTTATAGCTTTATTTGCTGGTAATTATTGATTTTTAAGCCAAAATGATAGTTAAATGTACTCAGTGAACCCAAAGAATAAATTTGTGGTAGAAATTGAGATTCTTAAGTTTAGTTGACAATGGTATGTGTAAGTTGTTGTAAATGCACACAATACTAATGAATGTAAAGATTACTACAATAACTATTCATCATGCACTATGATTTTTAATTATTGAGCTCATTAAATAGAATCTGACTTATACCTAAATGCAGCTAAGAGATCAAATCACACAATGAGTTGGATTATTTTGCTTTCCATTGTTCTTTATTTCTATAATTTCTATAATAAACTTGAGCTAGTTTTTGTAATTTGTTTTGTTCTCTGAAGGGTTTTCAACATTTTAGTTATTGGACAAAATATTGAAATCCAACAATGGTTTCTTTAAAATTAAATCATTTTAATTATATTGGTAAGAAATATTTGGCTCTAGCTTGGCCTCATATCGTTTTTTTTTCTAAAATATTGTTTATCTTATAACATTTCAAGATACCTATGCACCAGATTTTAGCCCACACAGCAAATATTCAATGTTATCAAGTTTATGGTTAATGATGCAAGAGAACTTAACATCTTATTATTCAACCATTTAAAAAACAATTAGGACTGTTTGTTCAGTGTTTATATGAATCTAGGCACCCTGTACCATAGATTGGGTGAGGTCAAAGTTAAATCTTTAGAATTGATCCTTTAAACTTTTATTAGTCTAAGAAAATAGTTCAGAAAATGAATTTTGGGAGTTTAGTTTTAGGATTAGTATTGGGTAAAAATGTGTTAAAATAAGTTTTAAATTGAATAATAAGTACCTGATTATTTGTTTTAATATTCAGCTAATAATTCTTCCAGCTGCTGTTTTGCCAACCTAATTCTATTTTATGGTTTCTAAACTCTCAGCAGCTTTTCTTTCTACCTTTGGATTTCATCTGTGCTTTAATGCATATCTCCTGAAATATTTTCTATATATAAATGCAGTTTGTCTTAAGCATAGGTATTTCTTATATAAACTTTAGCAGCTAAAACAATTGTATGTGCCACTAATCTGTACAATGTTGAAATAGAAAATGAACCATATGACATTTGAATTTCTATTTTCTGTATTCTAATTGGTCTAATAATAAATCTTATAGAGTAAGCAATGTCAATTTTATTTAACTGACTCAGTTTATTAGGTGACCCATTTTACCTTAAATCACCCTACTTTTGTGTGTTAGTTTAATTGTATGACACATTGACTGAAGACAAGTGGTTGAACAGTATCACTATACCTGTTCAGATTCAATTATGTCAGCTATGTTTCAAGAAATTTGGCTGTCTGATCCCAAATTCAAAGAGTGGCTACTTAAAGAAGTTGCCCTGGCCAATCACAGATATACAGAGTATTTACTACCATCTGTACCAAAGTCTGTGTATCATGATTTTTTATTTGTATTAAAAATATGTACATACAGTATCTGAAATAGTGGTAGAATAGTTAACAAATCCAAACTCTGAAAATATAATTACAAAAATCCAAATAACAGTATTAATGTTTTAACTAAAATAACTACCATAAGAATATCTGATGCACACAAGACTTTTTGGACCAATGGTACAAATAGCTGCAGGCAAGGTTGCTGGTCTTAATAAATGAAAATTGGTTGAAGAAGAGATTACAAGTCTTAAGAAACATCACAAAACCTTGGGAACATTGGACCTACTCTCTATCTGAGAAAGCAGCTAACTCGAATTTAACTATTTTGTTTAGAGAGGCACATGCTTTGAATTCACAGGCTTATTTAATGATGATCTCAGTAAAACTTTCAAACAAAATGAACTAGACCTACAGTCTGAGTGATAAGTTTTGGGTTTGATGTGGACTTGGAAAACTACTTACAAGACTTAAAGCATATAATCACATGCACCTATTATATTGAAACCATTTAATTTCAACAAAGCATAATTCTTATAAAATTTGCTTATTTCATTTGGTTATTGTACTTTATATACCAGTTTAATGTGTTTATGTAATCATTTCATCATTAAAATTATTTTTGCATTATTTGGATTGTATAATAAATGAATAAATATGCCTATTTTGTATATAAAGTCAAGAATTACATACTACATGTATTATGAAGTCATCACCAAGTTGGGATTTTTTCAGGAAAAAGATGGGGTTTTGTTTTTGTTGTCAAGATGAGAATACTGCTAAGAAAATTCTTTAGAAGTTTTGTAAGAAAAAATTAAAGACTGAGAAAATTTGTCATGTCACATAAAGAAATTTGTTAAGACATAACTTTGACTTCACCCACTGTTTTGAAACAAATTACCTATTAAAAAATGAGCCATAGATTAATTGACATAATTTTTAAAGTTAAAGTAAATAAATTGATTTTATAAATACAGTTTTAGGCTTAGAAGTTCAAGTAATATATTTTGGTAATTTGCTTTTATTTTACATAAAATTGTCATTTATCCTGCAATAAATTTATTGACTTACTAGATTTAAGATTCTCTGAATATAGGCCACAATTATATTGACAAATTTTGTGAACCAGGAAAAATGTATATGACTTTATAGCAAAACAAAATGAGAAATTTTCAAGGGCTGATCACTTGATTAAGGGATAACAAGATAAGAATTTCAAGAAAATTTGGTTCATTTGTTTTCTTTCTTTTTAAATAAAATATAATATGTTTGGAACACATTGATTGAGGGAAAATGTGTTTGCTTTTTATTTCAATTTTTTAGTACTGCATCATTTTGTGACACATAATTATATTGTATTTTCAATACTCTAGAACAAATTTTAAAAACAAAATTTTTATTCATAAAGAAAAAATATATCTTTAATAGATTGACAGAAAAAAAATCAAGTGTAATTTTCAGTACATATGTTTTTTCATGTTCAGAAATTTGGTACATAGTTTGTCTTGTAGATTTTCATCTTAGAAGCCCTGTTCACTGTTGGTCATGCCATTCAGAAGAAACATTTATTTTGTGTCATAAACCTTAAAAAGAGTGTCCAAAAAATGCAAGTGAAAATTTAATGCAAATTTTTTAATGTTTATGCTGAGACTAATTATATGTATACTGCTAATTCTAGCTTTATGTCTTCTAATGTGTGCTAGGGATTCATTGAACAATTTGGTGCAACATTAAGTGAGCAAGACATTGAAGAGGTATGGTTTCTGCAGGATGGCACTACTGCACATACTGCAAATGCCATAATGAGAATGCTCCATCAATATTTTGGCAAAAGATTAATCATAAAGGGCTGTATTCTCCAAGATTATCTGACTTGACAAGTCATGACTTTTTCCTATGGGTATGCTTTGAAAGATGTTTGTCAAAATCATCTGATGAATTTAAAATCCTTAAGGGATAACATATCTCAAGATGCCACTCTTCAGAGATTTACCATAAACATGGTAAACTGATTATACACCTGTCTTTCAGTTGTGGAGGACATTTTGAGCATCTTATAAAGCATGTGAATATATCTGTAAGTAAATATTTGTGTATATAACATTAAAAAATTTGCATTGCATTTTCACTTGTGATTTTTTATTAATTGGAGATCTTGTAAAAAGGAACATTTCTGGTTGGTCATTTCAAATCACCCTATGAGCCTTATGACTACCCATTTCTGAACTCTATCCAACTCTTATAGACAGTTTATTTCAGAGTTACCTACATATTCATAAGCTGAATTAGTAGATATGTAGCATATCTATTTATTTATATTCACTAAATAGTTTGTGAAAATGTTTACTATCCACAGACTGATTTATTTGATGTTATAGCAGTAATCAACTATTTTATATTAAGTTTAAAAACTAATGCAAAAAATCAAACCACTATTATTCCATAGACACAATTTTAAATGGGTAATTTCATTATATTTCTATGTATTAAGAGTAATAATAAGAAAAACAGGTATACTTTGATAAAAATATACTACTTATTCATATTGCTTTCAAGTGTAGTCCCAGACAGCTGTTTCAGCCTTGTTGGGCCTCATCAGCTAGGCATAATTACAGCCTGAGTAATATAAAATGTTCATCATATCAAAGCATAAAAGTATTGGAAAATGTGCAACAGTTACATAAGAAGAGAGAAAGTAGAAGATATTCAGATAAAAGCCTGTTTTTTTTATTAAAGGGCACTCATGCTGTCAAGACAGGTCCTGGCCAGTTACTGTGTTATGAGTAATAATGACAATGTATCTGTACATACATTGAATGAAACCTTGTATTCACCGATATATCATTTATTTTAATAGTTAATTAGTGATGTAGTATCTTTAGCCTAATCGATTATCTACTAGTTATTCATGTTATAAGTAGGTACTCTAAACTTCTATTTTTAGCTATTTAAAGGTAATAATTGTTCTACTGAGAAAGATGATTAAGCAATTGTATTAAAGTTTGACAATGCTGATTACTTGATTTCGTTTTAGACACAGATTTGTCTGATTAGTCTTTGAACCATTCACAACACTTCTGCTGCCAACCTTCGAAAGTTCTGTCTTGCACATTGTCCAGCCCTGACACCAAGTTGTATAGTTGGCCGGCTTTCTCAATGGGGCAGTATGGCACCTCCATCAATGGCTCTCTCCTCTCCCTGGTGTTCCGCAGTGCCTCGCCCAGCCAGTTCGACCCTCGTGGCAGCCACCGGGGGCCCAGCCCGCCGCTCAACAGCCAGGACCTGTTCCAGGAGTTTCGCTCGGCCAATGACGTGCTCTATTGGAATCTGAACCTGAGCGAGGCTGTGCAGGCGTGCCGCGCCGTGTCCCTGGTCCAGTCGCACGTCCTCCTGATTGAGGGCCCCAAGTCAGCCATCGAGGACGTGAAGACGGCCTGGACGAAGCGGCTGCTCAAATTTCCGACTGGCTATGTAATCGAAAGTGTTGGTAAGTGATTAGTTACGGGTTTTAATGATTGGAATTAATAAAATGCTTTTATTGATTTAAAAAACCGAAGGAAAACAGAGAGGTATTGATATGGTATTTGTTATTACTGCACTAGATGTTTGTTTTAAGTGCTACATTCAATGTAAATACATTTTATTTCGCAAAATATCGACATAGTTCCAATAGGTAGACTTTTTGGGTGGGTGTTTAGTTGAAGAAACAGTGAAAGCACTCCTTTGTCTTGTTTTTTCAAAAATCGATATCTTTTTGTCTTAGATGTGTTGCTGTTTAAAATGATCCTATTTTTGGAATTTTTGTTTTTAGTGAGGCATCGATTTGAACATTATTTTTTAAAGATCATAATGGTGGCATGTGGGTACCGTTTCTCTTTCTACACAAGGATTTAGTTAATAGAACCTTTTTACAATAGAGATTGCAAAAAGGGTGAGTGTTGTTAAGGTTTGAAGACATTATTGATTTTCCTGTACTGCCTTCAAAAGTGCACCACTTCAGTTAATAAAGCGCGGTGGGTCACCGTTAAATACAGTCATACATAAAATCACCTCTGTGCAGAGATGGCCGTGCAAAGAGTCAATAGAATTAAATGGTAGCTAGACATTTTCGCACTGTGGCCTGGTCTGCTAGTGTTCGTTGTTGTTGTTGGTCAATTAAGAAATTATTCATTTAGCTTGAAACACGTAGACAGTCGTCGGAATAGTGCGTACGTGCATACCAGAGATTTATAATTGAAATGGCTTCTTCTCTGGTTGATTGATTTTCTTTTATAAGTAACATTTTCTAGTCCCTGGCAGTTGCTTGTTTGGATTAGTATGGGGCTGCAGCTGTTTCTAAATTGAATCTAACGAAGTAATTAGCTGACCTGTTTTGGATAAATGTTATTGCAGATCTTATCAGAATTGGTTGTTGTCTGGATGCCCAATTATTCTGACACGTTCGTTGAATTAATGTCGCATTTTGATCATAAAATAACGCCAACATTCTATGAATGATATCTGTCTGTCTGGTGGTGGTGGTGGTATTCAGGTGACCAGCCCTGCCCGAAGAAGACCGTCATCATTAACTGCCGATAGCGGTAGATTAATAATAGAACCACTTATTTTCTAATAAAAGTTATAAACGCGATGTATACATTCATAATGTTGACTGTTTTTTTTTTGGGGGGGGGTAATAATTGAATAGAGCCATTCATTTTGTTGGTTTGATTTGGCGCAAAAACTAGAGCGTTTCGGACGAAGCGGACTTGAAACTGGTTGGTTGATTTTCTCGTTTATTTTTGGTCGATTTATAAAAAAATTTAATTCTGGCTCATCTGATTTGTATACCACAATTCATTGAGTTACTTCTGGTTGTTCGTTGATGATATTTTCGTAAAATTATGGTTAAGAGTAATATTTATAAAAACAAAGACAGGTATACTTTTATTTCTATTACTCGCCATTGATAGCTCAGGACAGCTGTTAAGGCCTAAACATCTGTCCTGGGCTATCATTAGCGAGTAATATGAATAAGTATGTACCTGTTTTTTTTAAAAATTATTACTCTTAACACTTATCACACTTTGTTGAGTCACTTCTGGTTATTCGTTCATGATATTTTCGTATAATTAATTCAGACAATACTTTTATTAATTGTTCCGTTATGCGTTAATCGTAGTTTTAATTATTTGTTAAAAATGAGTTTCTACAATGTTTTATTTTCCTAATAGTATTTATGGACTAGACTTTATTATGATATCTCATTCACTACACACCACATTCTATGTATATTATGGTTAAGTTTAAACCAACTAAATTTAAAAAAACGGGCTGTGCGCTATGTTTCAATAATTTAGTAGTATTTTATGAGTCTTTTTCTGTGCAAATAACTTTGAAATACATCATACTTTTTTATTTGTTTAGATAGACAGAGAGATTGTGGCGGTAGTTTTATTTGTTACCCAACCCACCATGAGCAACTGTAGTGCAGTGTATTAATTTCGCTCTTTTATCCAAATTATCTACCTTTTATTAGTTGTCATAAATTATTTCCCCATCCACCCCCGGCCGCTAGCTGGCTTCATTAATATATTGTATTATTGTCTTTTTTGTTCAGTTTGAGTCGGCCATAAAAATGCACACAATAATATTTCAAACATTGTAAAACGTTGTTTAGGTGCAAATGAATTTTCGGATATTATTATTATTACTGAACAGAAAGTAATGTGTTACCGAGACCGGCTCCGATGTCTTCTTGTTCATTTGATATATTTACACCTCCATCAGTGTAAATAATTCTGTTTTACGATGCATTTATGGCTGGAAAAGAGAGGTAAAAATGTGTCATAAAGAAGTACGCAGAGCTTTTATAATTAACTTCCATCGTGGATCACATGTATTTATTATTGATAATACTCTTCTTACTCCATCCATCCATCCATCCATCTCAGAAGCGTTGCTGGTTGTTCTCTTTTGTGTCTGGTGTGGTGTGGTGTGATGTGGCGTGCATTGATTGACTGTATCCAATCCACCCACGCAGTGTGAGTATCATGCGCTCTGGTGTGGCTTATAGTTGGGGGCCTCAATTCATCGCTGTGCTTTTTGTTTTGATGACCTAAAAGTTGTTGGTCTGTATGGATGGCGCCGGTAGCCAGCAGCACCAGCATTGCCAAAGAAATCCAAATGTCTTCTTCCTGCAGTCCCCCCGGGTGAATACCGATGATTGTTCGTGTTGGCGACAAGGACCAAGTTGTTATTTTGTACTTTTTGAGTGAGAGATTTTGAGAAATGTAGGTCAACTTATTATTGAGTAGGTAAAAGATCTTCTATCTGATACAACGTGATTGAAATAGTGCTAGCTGCTCTGTTTTCTGTGCAAATTCCCTCTCTAAAAATGTTGACCAATCTCTTAGTTGTTGGGGCCATAGATAGATATTTATTAATCATTTCTATGGTTTGCCTGTATGGATGGATTGCTTGTTGCTAATTTTGATGTAGTTGCTAAACAGATGTCTATGCTAGCAACCACTGAAACTTAAAGTATTTGATTTTAATTCAAAATTTAGTTCATGTTGGTGGGGGGGGGGTTGTAGTTTTCTTTTTTTTGATTCACGCTTTATGACAGATGATAGCTTAACAAGGCCGTCCCCCCGTATGAGGCAGGCCCCACTTTTTGAAAATAAATGGACTAGATATTTTGATCCCAATGACAGCATCTTTTCAGAACACAAGAAATTGAATCTATATTTTCTGGTGTGCCCCTGTTGAATCGGTGAAGTTTATGTCAGACTTCTTGCCAACTAGGATAGGATGCAACAATAATGGACGTATTTTCGTCAATTTCAATGTTAGAAAGTTTGTCCTTTAAAATGTGTATTGGCTGAGCTAAGGTTGCATGGCTTCAATGCTCGATCAAGGCGAAGTCCTCATCACCTCCAGAAGATATTGCACATTAATGAATGACATAGTGTGTCAACAGCATATTGTTATTATTAAAAAGAAGAATGTTAATATTATGTTTTCTAAAAAAAACTGATGTTTGGGTAGTGTCTGTGTCTATCCCTCCCAAGCTGTGTAGTTGTTTACTTGTTGGATAGCTGCAGAGGATCTGGAACGATCTAGGCACTACATGACATTTGCCCCCAACACATACGACACATATTAACTCGACGTCGCGTTTGCACTAATATATGTAGACACATAGGTACACATGCAACGAAGGGTGTTTAAATTTTAATTCTCCATATTTTATTAGTGTATACATAGAATGGAAATTTATTAAAACTGATAATATCCATACGTGTGGTGTGTATTCTGTTTATTATGCGTCTGTTTAACTTATCAAAGGGTGTAAAATCAACTGTTTTTAAATCAACTTCTGCCTGCCTGGTTAGTTTGCAGTTTAAAACACTTTTATTTTCAGCACTTTTCCAGAAATATGAGTCATAAATTTAGGTTTAATCAATATTATGTACTGCTACCAGAAATTAAAGAAAAACCCAATAAATTGTTAGGTTTTGAGGTCTCAAAAAATTAGAATGCATGGAAGATG
The DNA here is from genome assembly GCA_034780595.1 of Parotoplana pacifica. Lineage (NCBI taxonomy): Eukaryota > Metazoa > Platyhelminthes > Proseriata > Otoplanidae > Parotoplana > Parotoplana pacifica. The sequence goes on along the minus strand of JAUYWI010071632.1, from coordinate 1,594 downwards.
TTTAAACTTTAATTTTTGGACCTGATTACGACGTCATCGCCTCCTAGCTTGGCCACCTTATCGATCTTTTCAAGGTACCCGCAGCCCAATCGATACCCAGGAAGTATTAAATTCTGGTGGTGGGGGGGTGGTAATATCCGCCTAAACTTTTATACTTCCCGTGCATCGATTGGGCTAAAATTTAGTATTATGAAGGGTTAAAACAAATGTAAATGTTGAATTAAAACCAGTGCTCATTTGATCCAATTAATGAGATATTCAAAGGTGTATCATTATCTGTTACTTTGGAACAGTGTGTGTTAACTAAACCGATTAAACTCGTTTTTACCGTATTATTCTTCGTAAATGATAAAATTATTTCTAGTTACTAGAAATAAGTTTGAATTCTAGCCATGTGACTCATTATCTGGTTTAAATTTGGACAATTTTGGACCTAATTTAGACAATTTGTTTAGTGATAGTAAAGTTTAAAGCAGACTTATCAGCCACTTACATAAAATCGGAGGTAATGCTATAATTGTCACGGGTTTAGTACTATTATTGTTAAAGGTCATGCAGGCATTAGCCGCCTGTAATGCCATGATTCAGAGCTTGGCAGCTGAGATAAGTCGCTGATAGTGCCAGAGATGATCGTTTCCTGTTTACGTGAGGCTGACATTTGTAAGAATCCCTCCTGTAAGAGGATATTATTTAATTATCCGAGTATTGATGCCAGCTGTCGTCTCGGTTTTGGCTCTATAGAAGTGGACTGAATTGCAAACATAACACACAATAGAAATTGGTCATATTTTATTTCTTTTAAAGATAGAAAGTAATAAGACCATTTTTTTCTTCAAAATATTTACTGCTGATGTTAATGCAAATTTTAGGAGGTAATTTTTTGTTTATTTTTAATCTAAAACCCAGAATGAAAGAGAGAATGTACATTTTCATACTTCATAGCATAATAAAGGACCTCTGTTAAAACCCTCGACTATTTGGTATCTAAACTTTTGCAATGTGATCATGTACACCAAATTTGGTGTCAGTTTGAAGCAGCACGCCATATTATACTGTTCACATTAGAGTAAGATAGTACATTTTTGATTTCATATATAATTATTTAGTTCATCAGCGTTATTTGCATGGATACCAACTTACCATAGTAGCGATCTATTGGAGTTCATTATCATCAGATCTAAAGCTGGTTGCGGTGGTTATATGCCGGAGTGTTGTTGTAGGTAAGTGCACAATGTTATCGGTTCCTCAGTTATCGACCAGAATGTATGTAATGTTTGTCGAGAATAATAGAAGCGTGTTGCTGTGTTGTTAATCTTAATCATAATGAAGTGGATGCCTGCCGGGGACTGGTTGGTTGTGTAGCAAGCAGTAGCCGCTCTGATTGGTATAGGCATAATATGAAGCTTTGTTTATTAGTTTGTTGACACAAGCTAGATACAAGTACCAAGGCTAGCAGATGTTAGGAGGGGGGTTGCGCAGTGCCTTGGCCCTCAACGCACTCACCCCACCTCTGTCCAGAAGGTTCTGAAAACCTGTAATGATCGAGGAGATTTGTGGAAGTCGATCCGACTTTGTACTTAGATAGATATACAAT
>JAUYWI010071621.1:0-14283 GCA_034780595.1 Parotoplana pacifica | reverse complement strand
TTTTTACACATCTTTTGGTTAGATTACTTTCATTTCTATGATGTTAATACTATCGAAGGCTTGACTGGTTTTGTTTTTATTTTTGTTTTCTGCAGTAAAGATTTATTCTACATTTAGTTGAAGAATGCAATCAGATTCCCCAGATTGTTATCAATAACTTGGTCAGTAGCATGAGACGACGGGTCAGAGCAGTTATTCAGAGTAATGATGGCAGCCCAGCACTCACTATTGATGTCTTATTTCTCTCCCTCCCTTCCCCTAAAGAACGCTTAAACGGCCCCCATTAGAGCCACCACATAATTGATTGATTATTTAACATTTTATCTACTTAGCTTAAAATTATACATTTATTAGGTATATGGGTGGCGATTCTTATTGCACTGGAGTGTATATAATCTGTGTTAAAGGGAACCTACTTTAAAGAAAATTATATAATACACCAACTTATGGAAATATAGAAACTATAAAACTGCAAAGTAAAACAAAATCTATTCAAGTTTTCAGTATTAGATACCCTGCTGATCTCTGAAAAATATAATAATAACGCAGATTTAAAGAATATAATACTGCATGACAAAATATGCAGCATGGTTGCTTCTTGATTCTAAGATTAACAGTTTTGTTGATGTGAAGTTGCGAATATCAAAATTCTACTTGCAAAAAGATTTAAGTTTGTGCTTGTGTACGAGTATAGCTGATGATTTCCAAAAAAATAAAAAAAACATTTATTTAGTGTGCAGAATTTTGTAGACTACAAGTTTTTAAAACTTTAAAGTTTTTAAAGAGACCAAATTTGAGTGTAAGTTTGTAATAACAAGTCTAAAGGATATGGCAAAGCATATTTCCCTAAAGATGGGGGATTTAAGTTAACTGTTAATATTTACCTAGAAAAGGTATTGATGATACCTAGGTATATAAATAGGTTCCTTCTGTGGGTCAGAAGATCAAAGTTGTTTAGGTAAAGTCTGTTCACATCTATAAAGAGTTAAAAATAACCAATATTATTATAAAATTTGATTAGCTCTAAGTTCTTATTAATTCCATGGTTAGAGCAATGTTGCATGTGTTTTCGTTCCTATTTGATAACGTTGAGTTTAAGTTTAGTTAACAAGAAAAAATGAAATTTAAATTGTATTAGTGTTTTTCTAGATAGACCTGATGTTTATAAACCAATATTGAAATCTAATAGGCTTTAGCTTTGTTATCATCGTGGAGGGAAGTTCAATTTTAAATATTATATGACTTAAGTAATGTTTCTACAAATTTTCATTTTCATTTTATTTTAAAAAAAATTGTGTTTAAGTTGTCTACAACTCGATAATTTGTCAGCTTCATTTCAAACATGCTGCTAAAGTGGAACCATTAAAAAAATATTATATATAATTAAATATGTCATTCTCGTAAGAAAGTCCAATGTGAATTTTACTTAATATTTTTAAATAGAGTTGAATGAAATGTGACTATTGCAATAATTAATAATAAAATTTGAAGTTTCGTTTTAATACTATTAAAACATCGTCTGTGATAGCAGATGAGCCTTTGTTGGTCAATGGACTCACAGATACCTCGGCAAGCAGTCTGTCTGTTTAATCTGAAATTCTTTCCGGCCTGTATGGCTATTGCTGGGTTCTGCAGTTGTAGGGGCTTGTTGCAACATCATGAAAATGTCGAATAAGGGTGATTTTAATGCGAAAGTTGGTTCGACAAAAGATCAAAATATAATTGTTCCTTTTGGTTTAGGCAAGAGGAACAAAAATGAAGCCGATTAGTATATTTCTGCAAGCAGCTAACACCTGGCCTGGTTTGAACAAAAAAAGCGCTAAACATACCTGGGTTTCTTCTGATAAAGGTAACAAAAATAAATGAAACCAAAATATCAAGAAAAAAATGAAGAAATAATAAGAAATCTTTCAAATGAAAAGCAAAAGGTTGAAATCCCAGCATACTTTTTAATGTGGTGGACCGAAATATATAGAAATATAGAAAACAAAATTGTTTATAGACTATTTGAAATAATGGAAAGCTTGGAATACCTATTCATGAAAGAAGACTGATAACAAACCTATACTGTAAACAACATGCCAAAGTTAGATGTGACAATGAATTGACAGAAGACTTACCCATAGAAAAGGGTGTGTGATAAGGATGTATATTGTCCCCAGTTTTGTTCAACAGTGAAATGCTCATTAAGGAAGCATTAAATGAAGAGGAAGGTGTTAAGATCAACGGGGAATGTATACAAACAATAAGATATGCAGATGATACGGCGGTAATAGCCACAAAACAGGAAAAACTCCAAAGAATGATGACAAAAATTCATATAAGAAGTGTAGAGAATATGGAATCAGTTTAAATGCAAAGAAAATAAAAGTAATGACTGGATAAAGGTAAGGAAGAAAATCAACTTCAGATTTTGAGCAGCTGGAACAGATTCGAAAGTATAACGTGATGTAGATGTGAATTGTCTAATTCAGGTGAAAAAAGAATCAGCATGGCAAAATCTGCATTCAGAAACTGTAAAGAAATCCTACAGAAAGATATTTCAACTACATTGAAAAAACATCTCCTTGACTGCTATGTGAAATCTGTACTATCTTATGGATGTAAAACCTGAACCTATACCTAAGATTTATTTCAAATGTGGTGCTATAGGAAAATACTGGAATATATCACTAAAGAAAGAGTGAAGAGGATGCTGAAAACCAATAACGTGGGAGAAATTTAAAGAAAGGCCAAAAATCGAACTGATTGGCGCAACATGGTATACAACCTTCGTTTCGAAGATGTGACTTAATTAATTAAAACATTGTCAGATATAAAGAAATATAACTCATATTTCTTATCTTTTGGGTGTATGTATCTACGTAATATATACCTAATTGATTTATTTTTTAGTTATATGGCTCATGTATCTACTTTAATTTACTTTGCATTTTATTGTACCTGATGATGCTCAATTAAAACGAAACATCGCAATACTACTCTTAATTTTTATTCTTAACTTACGAGTAGTTAATTTTTTATTTTAATTTGGTTGTTTAGAATCAATTTGAGTTCTCATCTTTTTTTGTTGAATTCCTTTAACAATGATGCCAACAAATACATTTATAAGTTCTACTGCACTAAGAAAACTAAAGCCAATCCACATTCCCATTGATCCTCCAATTTCGGATAGCAAACTGTTGATGTCCGATAACGGTTCTTCTCTAGTTAAACCCATCTCTGTACTACCAGCGAAGAGGCGAACTAACGAAAATCTCCTTATTAGATATGCTCTCTGCAGATCAAGCACTTTAGCTTCCAATCTTATATGACTGTACACGCCAGGGTATGGATAACCATATACGCTAACATAATTTTCATGATAGTGTTTGAACATTTTATCACTAATAGGCTGTGGTAAAGATTGATTTATTTTCTGAAAATATGTATATATTTTTGCCAATGTGTTTTTTAATATTATTACATCGTCAGCTGGCCATTTTTTTGTTGTGGATGCGGTTAATTTATAACTGGTTTGGATACATTGTGGAGTACAATGCATTTGTAGTATGATATCTTTTTCACTAGTGTTTGAGAAACAGATAAACTTTCTTAACAATTCTTTAACTTCGGGTCTTGAAGCGATAGTGTTAAATAGATCATAGGTTACATTTAAATTGTTATGAGCATATTCATTTAAATAAATTTCATAAATACTTCGTGCAACTTGTAAACAGTTAGGTGCAGCAGCATTGATATCCAATGATAAATTTCTCTGATAATGCATATATGATTGACATTGACAATTTCTTATAAACTCAGTTTGTGCAGCATTATCAATGCAATCAAAGTTATCGGAAACTTTGTTCGGGAGGTCAACTACATTTGAAGTAGTAACTTTCTCCTTGCATGGATGCTTAGGCTCTCGGTTAATTTTAATAGTTTTATGAGCATCAATCATAATATCCATTTGCGTGCCAGGTTCAATTTCTTGAAATCCTTGATCTATGTTAGGCAGAGAGTCTGGCGGATGTGCAGCTAACAGAAAGGCTTTGATAGGATCTATTCGAGCAGTGCTATCCAATGAAATGTTGCCAAAATTGACCAGTAACTTAAGTCCATATTCCACACCTGGTAAGTCAGCATCTCTGTTTATCGGTTGAAATGTGATGCAATCATATTGCTTTGGATGCTTGTGAACAGTAAAATTTTTAAAGGAACACAGTTTATTTTTAAAAATACAAAAAACAACTATCTCAAGTGGACTTTTCTTTAATTGCGATACTTGGTTAAAAGTAGTTGCTGCCCGGAAATTGACAGTTTCGTTGCTATATTTGAGAGTAAAGTTATTTTGGTTTATTTCGTAATTCATGAGATGATGCCATATCTTTTCGATTTTTTGTTTTTCAGTGTTCAATGATGCATTAGTTTGGGCTTCAAACATAATGTTGTCATAGTGCATAATCGAGGAGTGACAGATAGTGATATCGGGCCATACAAACGAGGCACCCGACTGGTCTGTTATTGTTGTAACTGGGATATCCAGATATCGCACAACAACTGAGGATGATGTTGCACAAAACCCTGCCAACATTCCCAGGAAAAATATTATCCAAATAGCATTTCCTACTTTTCGTTGTATTTCTACCGAACGTTTTAATTCTTGTTCCTGTTGCCGTGCATCATCTTCAACAAATTCAGAACGAGATGCCATTTTGATATCTAAAATAATTAAAATAGGTTTAATATACTTGATATTTGAAATTTTTATAAAAATAGGCAGCTGTGTTAGCATAATATACCGTAGGTTTTATTCATTATCAGGACTTTTGTATAGATAAAAATATCCATTTTGCTTGAATCATTACTTCTATTTATTTATTTCTTCAGTACCAATAATAGTACAAAGATAACTATAACACTTAATGTTTAAGGGTTATATTTTATTACAATGTTTTTTATAAACAAATTCTTATGGCTGATTTATGTCTTCTTAAATTTTTTTAATGAAATTTATTTATTGATTCTCTTGATAGGCACTACTTTTGTCCTAGTATGTTGGTCACTCATTCGTCATGAAAGAATCCAGCTGACTATTTACTTGTAATGTGTTGAATGGCCATGATGGTGAAAGTAACATTTGAGTTGATCGTTGATTGTTAGCCTAAATATGCACATTACAAATAAAATGAAAACTCAACTAATTTTTAATGACCACATTAACCTTCTACATTCTATCACCGTTGGTCCTAGTAGAATTTAATACATATTGTACATACAGACATACATTTATGTGCGGTGCGATAGTATTTTGATTTTATTTAGAATTAAATAATACAATAAGCAAAATTATTTACGAAATAGAAAGAAAACCTTTATTTTGAACATTAGTATAAAATTAAACACAATTTATATAGTGGTAATGATAACAAGTATATTCTAGACTCAACAGTTATCTGTTAAATTTTACCCTTTTTTCATCCATTATTTCGGCCTCATAAATAAACAATTGAATATCTATGTCCGAAAATAGAGGTTAGTAAACATTAAAGCTTCAGTGTAAAATAAAAAAACAAATAATTTTATGTTTCTTTTTAAATACATATTTTTATTTATTTAAAAAGAATAGTTTATAACCATAGAACAAATAGAATAAAAATCATAATTCAAATTAACAATAAAATATAGGTACTTAATACAGATAATTTTTGTAATGTTTTCAAGTATAGGTTTTATATAATTGTTATTCATCACTGAAAATAACTAGGACTACTCTTGTTCACCTTATACGCTAACATAATTTTCATGATAGTGTTTGAACATTTTATCACTATATACCATGATATTAAAAAAATAGCAGAAGATCATAAAAATAATTTATTTGCTGATGACACAAGTCTATTCTGCTCTCATAGTGATTTTAAAACTCTTGAAAGCATAAGTAAGCAAGCATTAAATAAATCTAAATACTGGTTAGATAGTAACAGATTAACCCTAAATACCTAATGATAAAACGCATTACTTAATTTTTGAAACTTACAATAAAAATTGGTAATGAAACATTGCAGCAAAAACTCATACAAAATATTTAGGCATGATTATACAAGACAATCTAAAATGGAATCTGCACATAAACAATGATTGTAATAAATACTCTAAACAGTCAAATCCTTACCTACTAATACACTAAGAGGAATACTGCCAATAAAAGATAGGATATTAGTTTACAAATCCTAGTCTTTCTCTTTAATAAATTATGGTAAAAGAAACTGTAAATGATCAAAATATAACAATTACAGAAAATAGATTACTAAAAATACTGTTTCGAAAAATAGACTTTATAAAACTAATACTATACATAATGAAAACAATATTTTAAAAATGGAAGATTGCGCCAAACTAAGATCGTTACTAATTAGACACAAAATTGTCCATGATAGAAAAAAGTAAATATTGCCTTATCTAATATGCAACTAAATAATGAATCAACCAGAGAATTAAGAAACAAAAAACTATGTATTTCAAAATAACTGCTGAACAAATAAAATTACAGAATCTGCTTCAGTTTTGTGGAATGCATTACCCACTTATTTAAAACAATTACCTTTAAAGAAAAAATCTCAAAAATCTAGGTACATAAATCAATATCCAGAACATCCATACAAAAAGTGATTGTATCATCAGAAACACTATATTTTGAATACGTAGTAATTTAGGGCATATTTTGTTTTGTTCGAGTTTTCATTTATTGTATAAATCATAGACCACTTAAGGGGTCTATGGTATAAATAGATCTTGTATTAAAGGTAATTCATTTTGTATTAATGTACATAGAAAAGTAGCCATTTTTCCATAATAAAACATATATAAAAATGTTTCTATATGTGTATAATATGTAGGAATGCACAATGTATGTATGTAATAATAATTATTTTATCTTATTATACCTTAGAACTATACCACAGGGTTTGATCATCAGTACAACTTACTGTCTTTAACTCCTTGAGGTAACACTAATTGTATCTTTATATTACTTTATGTAATTAACTGTTATCCTCTAAATAAATTGTAATTGTAATTGTAAATTGTACCTACAAATTTAGCAAATTTATTTAAATCATTTCGAAATTGTGTTGACTTTCAGTAAATACCTATAGATTGAAAATAAAAGAACAATAAAATATTTGTTAATCCAGTCGACATGTTTCACTTTATACAATAAATCATTTTCAAGACCAAATTATGTAAATTATTGCCGTGGATCACATCTGTATATTTTCAAATTTACATAAGATCTGTATATAATAACCACGGTTAGAGTCGCAATCTGTACGAACAATATATTGGGAATAAGACGAAATTGGTAGTCATTTACTGTTATATATTCTCATATTGCCATCCATCCGTTAGTCATGGATCTGTAGTTGATATACTAATAGATCCACCATCCGCAACTGAATTCGTAGTCAATACATTTCGATAAAAATTATTACTATGTATATATTTTTTTAAATGTCAAATTAATTAATTATATAAATTTCAATGTGAGATCTGGGATTTATATTGCTTAAAGGTTTCAAATTAGAACTGTTTAAGTTTGGCGCTGATTTTGAACGAAAAACTCTTCCAAAAAATACATAGGTAAACAAAAACTTACCAGAAGTTATATTATTGTTTGTTTCCCATTTGACAAAATGATAAAGAATTTGTTCTTGAATACTGCAGAATAAAATAGTCAAAAATAAGGTTTCCATTTATAGATAACCTAGTACCTAATGCATAATTAATGATCTAATTTATTGAAAACATTTACGTGATAATGAAATTAATTCTTTATGTTATAACAATAGAATTTAAAAGAGCACCTGTTATTGTTTAAAGCCAGCAAATATTGTCTTTTCTACTTACCCAGGTTTTTATCAAATATGATAAATGATGTAGTTTGATATTTTTAAAGGATCACATTCTTCGATATTAAGTATATTCTAAAACTTTAATTGTAAATGTAAAAACATTTCATTAAAACAACTTTTGGTTAGCAATTTTTATAAATCTAAAACAAATTGATCATATAATATGATGGAGAAATCAACAATACACATGAATTTATGTAGAATGCTTGAAATGTACAAACAACGTTTTAAATAAAGGTTTTGTCAGTAGATGATGCAATTTAAACACCATAAAATGATTTAGACAATAAATGCATAAATCATTATGTAATTTAAAAAATATACATACAAACACATAAAATAGATATCTTTTTAAAAAAAATAGTTTAAACATTTAACTAAATTATTGTATGTGTGCTAATAGGTTACACAACTGAATGTTTACTTTGTGCATTTGAATCATTCGTTCTTTTAATTCAGTGTGACGAATGTGTCATTTGCGATTAAAAACAAAGAACAAAACCTAAGATTATCCAACCGTATTCTTATTGACAACAAATCAAATATTTAGTAAATGAACCATAAAAAACTTTAACAAGATCTGAAACCACCTTCAAATTATAGCCATATATACATCCAGTGGATTCCTTCATTAGCATTAGAAAATCGGGGGGGTGGGGAGAAGCCGATAAGGAAGCAAACACTGCTGCCAATAGGAATCGAAACCTGACCTCTACTGTTGGTATTGAACTGGCCAAGAAATATTTGACTGTAACTGAACCAAGAATGGGAGTAACAGCAAACAAAGAAGGAGTGATGGTGCAACTTAGGAACTTAAGAGACCACCAACATTTTCTCTTCAAGTGTCCACAGTATGAAAGCCCCAATTTTAAAACCCTGGAAAACCCGCCCTACGGGAACACCATTATGGTTATTAAATCTTGTTTTTGGATGGTTCCATGAGTTGCAATCATTTTGAAGACACAAATTGTATCGCAGGCACCACCACGAGCATTGGTTTCCAAAATTCATCAGTGAAAAAAACAACACCGTAATTAGATAGATCTTGGGGTGCCAAATTTAATAGTTTATAGTTTATTATTAACAACATACAAGACCATATGAATAAAAAATTAACAAGTATCATTCGAACGTTTTTGATTATTGTCAATAAACGAAAAATTAGACATGTTAATTTTTTTATTAATAGTTTTTATTCTGTCTACATATCCTAGGTATATTCACTCTTACAATAGACTACGCTACATGGACCTGGATGATCTCTACTAATTTTGTCAAACCGATGTTAGAGTTTTCACAGGTTGTCTCCTTCCTCACACTTCAATACAAACACAGATGATCTCCTGGTGGAATCCCAACTTGGAGCTATTTGTATCAGAAGTAATTTCCCTACGGCGACTCTTTTGAATTGGTACCTAAAAGCCATCAGTCAAAAGATCAAGTCAGAATTAAGCAGCTCGTAGAGGTTGTTTTTTTGCACCACTTTTTGTTTCTTCTTGCTTGATGTTCCTTTAGCACCTTTTTCAAATTGTATGTTCCTGTAAAAGCGTGATGGCCCAGAACTTCTAAATACTCCTATGTTGACATTGAGTGACTGGACCCAATCATCCAACGTCCAATATCCGAGTTAGTAGTAGTTGTGGGCTATCCAAATAATTTTGATGAAAACTAATTTTCGTCCACGATAGCAAATTTGATTTTCTATTATAGATATGAAATTTATGCCAGAGGGCGGCGTCATTTGAGTTTTTTAAACTTGTATTCTGAATCGAATTTTAACTTTACTCACAGAAGTTCTTCTACTGTATACCAAATTTATCATGAGTTGCCGAATTCGGTGGGGGTAAGCACAAAATTCCATATAATAATTTGGAAAGTGCTTTTTTTATTAGGGGAGATATGTCCATTTTGAAAAAAACAATTTTACTAGTTTTCCTTGAATATTGTGCAAATGTGAACAGTTCACCAAATGTAGTTAAGATTGATGAACACTAAAAAATACTACGATGGAAAAATATTAACACAATAAATAAACTCAGAACTAAGTGATAAGGCCGCCTATATGACATAACTATAGTTTTATAATAGTGAAGAAGGTATTGTTTTTACTAAATTAAGTATCCTCTCTATTTTCTGGCACAGTCCAACTACAGGTACTCAGTCTATGAAATACCTTAAAATGTATTGTAAATTACATTTTATATGTTCTGCTACTTATTAATAGTATTTTAAATTAATATAATATAAATTAAGGAATAGCTAAAAACGAATCACGGACTGTTTTATGTTTCTATCTGGGACAATACATACTATGTAAGTGCCTGGTTTCCATAGCTACTTTCTCGTAGGTAAATTTAAATAATAAGCTTACATAGTAGGGTAAATCCAGCGTAACAGACAGACGCTTTTCTGGTGCATAATCAACTCTGTAGCATTTGCATATAATGTATATATTGATTGTGTGGTGTTATTTTCTTCCCTTTGTACATGGTAATTTCGATCCATAAAAGTTATTGCGCAAACCTTTTAAATGTACCAAATAAATCCAAAAATATTAGTGTAACAGACAGACGAAAATTTGCATGCAATTTTGACCACTATTTTTCAATGATAAATATTTGCGAATTGTAAAATAATAAAACATTCATTCAAGTTTTATCTGAAAGGAAACATTTCAGAATTTAAAAAAAACATGATATTTATTGATACCAACTTTAGCAAAAACAATTATACAATAATATGTAACGTAACAGACAGACGAATAAAATGTAACAGACAGACGGATTATTTAAAATTGTTAACTAAAATCCAATATTGAGAAAATAAAAGTTGTAGGTGATGTTGTGTTTTAAAAAGTTTGTTTTCTGTCCTCAAATCTTTGTTTGATTGATTGCAACTCATTGGTTGTAAACGTTCTTCGGCCACAGAGATCGATTGGTCCATAAAATACATTATCTTCTCCTGTGTCTTCATAATCAGGCGCCTATAAAGGAAAATATAATTAACTGTACAATAAAAAATTGTTGATTTTTTGCTTTATCAATTTATCACCTAGTTTTAGATTTAGTAGAATATATGAATTACTGAAATATGAAAAGTTTATGAAATCAATGCATATTTGATGAAATTTTGATTAGTTTCAAATAATATGAAATTTTAAACTTTACAAATTACAATTAAAAAATAAATTTGAATAAAAATAAAAACATTTTGTCCAAAATCCCAACATAACATCTTTCTTGTTAGCTGTCTGCATTGAAAACAATTTAATTTTCCTCTTCAATTAGGTACACATATTGCAATTTTTTAAACTATCACTTAGTGCTCTAATGGCAATCTGGTCAGCATAAATTGCATCCATTTTCAACTTTTCAATATACATATTCAATCCATGTTTCACCTAAATACTTTTCATACTCTGCAATGTTGTCCAAACTAAGATTTTCCAAATGTTCTAGAGCTAATTGTCTGAGTTGAGATGCATCTTTACTAGCATTCAAAAATATAGAAACTGATTGGAAAAAAGAATTGCCATCCAGCAATGTCTCACCATTAATACAAAAAAATTTTATTCATCAAATGATCTTATTGCAGAAATAATTATTTCTCTTTCTTTTCTTCAGTCTGTTTGCTGAGTTCCAAAATATGAGCATCCTGAAAATACAACATGGGGCTCTTCAACTGCTTCAGGAAACTGGCTAGGCTTTAACACTGGGCAAGCAATTAGTGTTGACTCTTTTGGTGAAAACTGACTGAGTGGGACTACCATCACTTCATTGCACTGACCAATTTGATAAAAGTGGTTATTTTTTATGTCAGGAATTGGTTTTGCAGGATTATCTTGCAGCTTTCTATTTCTTTTTCGTCAACATATATTGTTGTGATATTTGGGCAGGTTTTAACTGCTTGCAATTGAAATGCTTGGGCAGCATTGACAACTGCTTTCTGTCGAAGTATTTCCTTCCACACTCCTCCTTTTACACAGGCCCTACTCCATCAACAGGCCTCTTGCCGTGAGCAGTGCCAAAAAAAGAGATGTGTTGAGATTTTCCCAAGGGATATTGGGGCAGACTACATTCCTTTGAGTGATACATCTCAGGCAGTGAAAGAGGTTGTGTTGCTTGGTCTCTTGGCAGTCTCAACACATCATTATCAAAACCCTCTCTGTTTAAGGAGAAGAGTGCCCAGTATGATACCTGGTTACCTGATATGCCTTGGCATCTTTGTTTCTATACTGGGCTGAATATCCCATTGTATTTTTCCTGGTCCAATGCTTGTTCTGATTTTGGTTTTTGATTTTTTCTTATCTAAGCATTGCAGCTTCCTTGGTCAACCTGTCTGCTTGCTTGTTAGGGTCAATTTGAATGTGACTGGGAATCCATTGGATAGTAAAATATTACTTACAATGGGAAGCAAGAGCATTCCTGGAAGTGTGCTAACAAAATCTTCATTAAATCCTCTAAAATAGTCATTAAGATTATTAGCTTCTTCAATAGTGGGATTTGGATTACATTCATGTGCGTTCTTTGGTAGTTAAGGATTTTATTCATTTTTGACACTGTAATTTTCCTCTGAATAAGATTTCTTTTGGTATTTATTAACATTTTAATTGCTATTTTTCTTTGCTTGCTTAGTTCAGTTTCATGTTCCTTCATTTATTGAATGTTCATCTCTATGAAGCTCTCAACAGTATTTACAGTATTATTAATGCAGTTTCCAATAAATATTGACCAGAATGAATGTCACCACTAAGAACAATAAATGCAGTTGGATATTTTTTTAATTCATTAAAATGATTTTATTGACTTCTTTTTTATTTCTTTGGGGTCTTAGGTAAGGTATACATATATAACTAATATACACATACTAATATACTCTGCATCAGAAACAGTGTAACTATTCAACAGCTTTGGTTTATTTGTTGACCAACTTTTGTGATAACACCAGCACCACTTTCATTACAATTTTGATTATCACTAACTTATCTGAAACAGTGAAAATTAGTTAATTCAATTTGATTATCACATATTTTATCAACAAATTTGTTCTCTTGTAGATTAATAATTTATATGTAACAATATTCATTGTATGTAGTGAAAAAAGTCAATAAATTTCCTTTTTAAGTCATTAATATAATGTGATAGTACGTATGGTTATAAGAATTCCGAGGGATCTAATTGTCAATATCTTTTATATTTATCTGTAGATTATTTTTAATGAGAAATAATGGGTATTTTACTAAAGGATAAATCTTTGTACCTTGATATTAAGGGGTACATTGTTTTATATTATTTACATATTATTATTTTTCTATTTTAACACCTTCTTTCAATTTACAGATCCATCCTAGAATGAAAAAGCCTCAACACTCCTATAATTTCAAAAATATATCTATTGTGAGATGAGTTTACTATTATTGTTGAACATTTTTAGATTATACAAATGAGAATTGTACTACAAACAATGCTTAGGAATTGATAAACTACATATATTTAATTTTATTAGAATGGTCATGTTTACATTTATAGAGTTTTTCTTCTATAATTGCCATATTTCTTTAAGAAATAATTAATGGAAGTTTAAACTAATATAAAAAACCGTTTGAGATAATATGATTGACAACACTTTTTCACGAAATAGGGGAGGGTGGGGCAAAGCGGGCATAGTTAACAAAATCCACATTTTATCAAAATGTCGAAAAGAAAAAAATGGATAAAAGATGTAATTATTATTTATTAGCTCCTTAACCACTTGATGTCGGGTTTTTAAACGCATTTCTATGTCCTGCTAGCGGGTTTGTTTCCAAAAAATCATAAAATTGAAATTTCTTTAAAACGAAAAATATGTATTACTACAATATGAATAAAACTATGCAATATAATAATAGAAATAAATCATTTTATTCTCAACAAGAGTTAGTAAGAGGATTTTGTGTGTTATGTCTTAAAGCATGGTTCGATACAAAGTGGTCTGCTACAACAATCACATTGGTAGGTATACAGTTTCCTTTCTTTTGCCCTTTTCATAACACACTGCACACGTTTTTGAGGTTTCTGTTTTTTGGTACTTCGCTCAGGTAGGATTCGTTCAGGAAAATGTCGTCCTTGTAATCTCAATGGAGTTGGTTTGCTATGGGGACGACCTCTGTACCAATCAGGACGATTAGCCTCAAGAATGATCTCTTTCACAAGAGTAAGCTTGAATTCATGAAATGATTTTGATCCATCACGTGTACAGTCCTTCCATACAGAATAATGACGCCGTTTTCCTAGCCTGTCTTACAATACAACACGTAAATTGTAAGTAGTAAACTGTCTTACAATACAACACGTAAATTGTAAGTAGTAAACTGTAAATAGTTTAGGTTTGGAAGCGTCTTACAATACAA
>JAUYWI010071610.1:0-14284 GCA_034780595.1 Parotoplana pacifica | reverse complement strand
CTCATATCTATGAATCTATTAATAGCTGGGGAAGGTAGAATTCCATAGAATGTCAAAAAACGCAATTTTTAGCGAAGTAGCCTATAATACACATACAATTTATTTTTTTTGCTCCCTGTGGGAATATATATATATAAGAGAAAATTTCAACAAAGTTAAGTATATCAATGATATAAACTCATTTATCTATCAATATCTGTACCATAGAGTAAATATACCTACATATGATATCCATTCACACATTTTGAATGCATGCACCGGTGATTTTACAACAACTGAATTCAAATCTATAATCATTTTTTCGATAAAATTTACTTTTGATAGATTTCGGAATAGTACCTACTAGTTTTTAGGCGACACCTAAAAAAAGTAGTAGGCAAAAATAAAAAGGATTTTTACAGTATACATAATTATTTCATATAAGACTGTATAAAATTTGATACAAAATAACACGATTATTTTTTCATTTAAAAAAATACCATAAAACTGAAAACCAATTTGATGTCAAATTATGATTACCAAATACACAAGCTTATTAACTAAACACATCATAAATCTTTAATTTATACAATTAGAATCAAATAAACAGACATCAATTAGAAGATCTATTTACATAATTATCATTTGAATTTGTAGCTTCTAAAAAATAAATAGTATAATTTATTTTATAAAATGGTAACAAAAGAAACAAATTTACATAACTTTTTGAATTGTTGTAATTAAAATTATATACTACTTTTATGCGACGCTATACGCAAATTCATAAATAAACAGAGTGGGTACTGTTACTCTATGGTACGCATTGTGTCTTATACGTTTTTGTCATTTTATTTCTAAAGGAAGCCAAATCCCTATGTTCGGAGGGCCAGGACGGTCCATCCTCAACGCACAGTACTGCCAGTATAAGTCGACGTCTTCCTGCTGCCTATGCCAATCCCCCATCAGCTTCCGTGTCTCGCTCGAGGTCACGTGGCTTTGGCTCATCTTCGGCTTCATCAGCTCGTCTACGTCGTCACCAGAGGCATTCTGATTCGTCACCCGTGCAGTCCAAGAGACGTAGACGCCGTTCTGCAGCATCCTCCGAGGAAGGTTCTAGAAAACAACAGAAGCGTGGCAGGCGATTGGAGAAGGTGGAGGAGGAGAATCGGCGTGTGGTGCGATCTTCATCTTCTTCCATGTCTTCGTCCTAGGGATCGTCTTCACGTTCTGCTGGTCAGAGAAATCAAAATGTGGGTAGTAGTTATTGTCTGGGTTGAATAATGAGACTAGCTAGCTGGAGGGGGGTTCAAAAACGAAAAGTTTTAACTTAGGAAGGACGTACTCTATTTTATAAAGAGATACGTTAGTCCTAGCTAGGACACAACTAGGTTCCGTTTCATAAAACTTTGCCTGAGATAGAGCTATAACCTAAATTAAAAAAATGTACAAGTTTTATTAATCATGAAATACCTACATAATTTTAATACGCGAGAGATCCTTTTGCTACTTGTTTAAAGAAAACATTACCGTTGTCCCCGCTACGCTATATTCATCATATATTTAGTCGAGCTAACTCCTCAAAATAAACCAACACCGCTTTCTATATCTCCTATAACTCTTAGTGTGTGCTTATTATATTTCAATCTTTAAATTTTCATTAGGAATATCGATGCAACAATTAAAAATGTTATGGTAGTGTCATTCTTTTATGTATAAAACATGCAGGTTGTAAGGTGCATACTAATTTGAGTCAAAGGAAATTGTAGTATATTCAATCTCCTTGTTTGAATCATTTGCTAATAAGTAAACTGTAATTATCATGTACTACCAAGTACTATCATGTACCCCTCATACTGACTACCGTTTAAGATAGCCAACGCACATCGATGTTGGTCCCGGATTCCAATCCTGCACTGTACTGATGAGGGTCAAATACCCCGAAAATAGTATACGGCTAATATTGATGAAGTATATTTTATTTCTGTAATTTAATTCGTGTTGTTTGGAGGTTCTCCATTGAAAAATTAGATATCTCCAACATAACTTTAATTCACAAATAGGATACAAGCTAAATTCTTTATGAAACGGCATTAAATCATTTTATTAAGAAATCAATTTTAGCAGACCTGCTTGTCCTCATATCTCAGGAACTAAACGTGAGCCATCTTGAAATTTAATAGATTGTTTTAGATACCTTCTGAGTGATAAATTTCAAGTTTTAGAAAAATAGGATTTTAGAGCCCATTAAATGATTTTCAGCCTCCCCCCCGATCGATAATCAATTTTTATTTTTTTTCTATATTTGTATTTCTTAGGTCCTAGTAGACACACCAAATTTAAAGTCACTAGGACAAGTTTCATTTTGGACCTGATGACATCATCGTGGCTCCCATATTGATTTTTTAAAGCTAAGATTTCATACTTCCCGTGAATCGATTGGGCTGAAATTTGGTACCTTGAAAATATTCATCATCATTTTTTCAATACCTTACTCCCGGTGACCACCATGTATACATAAACACAATTTCTGTGACTGCACAAAGAACGTTTTGTCTAAATCTTTAAATTTGTTTATATAAATTTGTCCGTATTGTAATAGGTTTGGACAATCTGCTATACTTATTAGTGCTTTAACAAGGCTGGTTTTGTGGAAGCGGTGACTGTGTGTTGTTTGGTATTATCCCCAATTTTTTTTAAACATTGTAATCAGCGGGCACGATCTGGAAGCTGGTCTCAGAAGCGTCATTTATCCGACAGGAAACCCAGATGCCCCGCATCTTCTCCCAATGCTCGATCACACAAGAACCGTGTTGTTCTCTCGCCAACTTCCCGCAGAAACCGCCAGAGACGTAGGAGGCACCAGTCTAGTTCGCGCAAAGCACCCTCTAGAAGTCTGAGCCGATCCCGGTCTAAGTCACGTGAGAGAAGCACTGAAGCCGCTGTGACCCTATCATCACCAACCCAGCATGTGGTAAGATTATATTCATGATAGATCAGTTAGTACAAGACATGGTTCATGTTATGCAACCAAATAAGATCAAAAATATTGCCAGTTATTCGAATTCTTTGTAAACTTGTAAACTTGTAAATTATTTTGGTGTGTTATCAGAAGCTTATTTTGTCTCAAATTTTCAGTATTTTGTTAATTCTAATTTTCGATTATTCATTAAAATTGTCTTGGAATAATCCGATGCAGTCCCTGTTTAGTAATTTAATTTTTTACTCTAAAATTTTATAGTTTTAATTATTGATTCGGGAAAAGCTTAATCTTTATACGTTATTATACAACCAAGTAGCAATTTATTTCCTCATTTTATTTTAGATTAAACATGAACGCTTGGATTTTTGCCTAAGTTGATAAATTAAATAATTTTATTTGTTCATAAATTGTAAATCATTTTTATTGAATTTACTTTACTACTCTAAGTAGTAATATATATTTCGATCTGACATCCGTCTATGTATTCAAGAAAAAAAATACTTGGGTGGAATTACAAAAACAAAGGTCAAAGATAAAACACGACATGAAAGAGTTGTAGAAGTGAATGGACTTAAACTGATTTTACAATAGTCAAACAAAAACTATTTTGATTTGAGAATATTATCGAATTGTAGTTTCATTTAAAAAAATCTTCATAGAATAGGCAACAGTACAAAGAGCCTTCACCACGCAATGTAAATGTGTTTAATCTGTTTTAGTTTGCTAGTTTTTGAAAATTATTATGTGTTACGAGGAAAGAGTGAAACCTCTTTGAGATTTAATTGATTTAAAATTTCATATCAAATGATTATGATAGAACTGGTTGGCATAATGAAGTTCGTTTTATAAGGATACAGTTTCCAACTGTATTAGGTGGTTCCGAATTTTAACATTTTAATACAACACAAGGCCGGGTCCTTTTAAAAATTTCCTCAACATGTTCATCATTATAAACAACGTTAAAAAACGTCTTGCGGTATTCCTATATTCCTTGTGTCCGACTTTTCATTGGTCGTTTTCTAGTTTGGAACAAATTGTTGGTTTCCAAAGTAGATGAATATCTTTGGTGCTGACGTATTGCGTGGAGGGACGTATAATTTTTTTAATGACATTTTGTAAAATACATTGACCAAATGGAGCCATATGGAATTTTGCCTTTACTTTGAAATTTAGAATACTTCTTACCAGAGGCATTGCTATAAGAAAACGAACTTATTTATGGACTAGTCTACTTGATTTTTGTATATATATATGTGTGTCTCAAAAGTCTCCACATTCTAATGTGTACATTAGGTATCATTTAAATAATATCCCTTCATAATCCTTCATGCATAAAAATTATTATGCGCAAGAATAAAAAGTTTTCGCTGATTTATTTTGTCAGATATTTCTACGATAGATATCTATGATAAACTATCTATGCATTCAGATACACACAGTGCTATGTGGATTCAAAATTCAATGCGCATCTGAAAATTATGGAGTATACAATATGGGAAAATTACCATAACTGCATGGATTATTTCATATATGACAACAGAAGAAAGTAAACAAAAGTCTATTGATGATTTCAATAAAGTAGCGCCTTCTAAATCTATGTTGCATGGTTGGAAAAAAGTTATTAGAAGCTGGCAGTCTTTCAGCAGATCGACCTTCAAGTGGCAGATCTACCACAGCATCTGGTGACACAAAACATTTTAGCTGCTGTAAGAGAAGACTCGACATCAATTTGTCGCTTATTAAACGAATTAATTTACAAAATATATATTAACTAATAAAGAATCATTTAATATTTCCCCTGAATTTCCGGGGACTTTTGGGACACTACACATGTATATTAAATAAAAAATATAATAATCTCAATTACTCTAAAGTAGGTGTGCATTTTACTAATCATTTAAATGATTTGTTAATTGTAGTTAGATCGTGATTGTGCATTGCTTATTATGTACTATATCTATCTCACCTGAAAAGGGAGTGAACTATAATTTGCTTTTCCTAATTTAATATAAATAATTCAGTT
Organism: Parotoplana pacifica; assembly: GCA_034780595.1. Taxonomy (NCBI): domain Eukaryota; kingdom Metazoa; phylum Platyhelminthes; order Proseriata; family Otoplanidae; genus Parotoplana; species Parotoplana pacifica. The sequence goes on along the minus strand of JAUYWI010071610.1, from coordinate 9,302 downwards.
AGCAATTACAGTTGCTTATTTTTACAGCAAGTTTACATCGTCATTATCTATATTTTTTTAAATATATGACACATTGACCGCAAATTTCTTAATCATTTACAAGCGGATTAGTCAACTATTTATCAGTCGGATAGTACTAAGTTGACTTGGTCAATGTGTTGTACTGTACTGTAGTGGCGAGCAGATGTGAATTTCATTCAGTTGCACGTTTACTTTATGACTAGTAGTCATATCAAGTTTTAAAAAATTATCATGCATCCATGGGAACATCATCCTAATGTTGTGTTATTTAAAAGGATTTCTTATATTATATTAGTAATATATTTGTGTATTCTTATAGCTAGCATATTAGATTTTACAGACAGTCATAAAAACTTTTTTATACGGTATGGTATATTGCCAGTGATAAAATTTGTTAATGCAATATGTAGTTTTTTATTAAACAGTAATTTCGGTTAAATTATTCATCAACTGAATTATGTACCTGGTTTGTCTTGTGATAAAAAATTGATAAATACAGTTTTATTTTGATGTTTTAAAAGGTTTATTCGTGTGGTTTTAAAGCACACCGTTGTCATTTTACTCAACATTTTCACTTGACATTGTAAATATTTCGAAAACAGTATTTTTAAAAAGAACATTGTTTTCAATTGAACTGAACGTTGGCATAGGTAATAAGTGATTTGGAAGATGGTTTACAATGTACACTTTCCACGATATATCAATTCTTCATCAGGATTCTATTGTACACATCATTTTTACAAGAATTTTGGGTCACAATTTATTAACAGAAAAAAACAGAAGTGTTCAATTTAATGACATTAACAAACCACGTGACAAATGTCATTCAAAATGTACAAAATCTATATTTGAACATTATTGTAGCACTGACTAAGCCTTCCAAATAATATTAGCAAACTTAAATATGTGTACTCTATGATAATGTATACCAACTTTTTGAATATCTCTTTGTAGTTTAACCATTATCATTCCAGATTTATTTCAAATTTTATTGGAGAATACTTAAGTATATCTTTGTGACTTTAATAAATCATAAAAATTATTAAAAGATCTCTTTTAGCTAACTTTTTCTCTGGTACTTTATTTGAAATCTAAGATAAAAGTTGAATGAATATAAGCTGCTCGTAGACCCATTAATAAAGTAAATGTTGAAACTCAGTTATTGAGTTAGCTAGGAAAATATTTGACAGGCTTCATTATTTAAAAACACGATTTAGTAACCTTAGTCTATTCATGAAAAAGCCTAATATGATGTAAATAAAATAAATTATACTGTACATATTGAAAGTATTGGATTATGATTAGAATCAGCATATATTATTGAAATAGAATATTTTTTAGATTGTTTACTTTCTAAATTCGATATCTTTGCAATAATATCTAAACCTTTCACTAAGGGGTATTTTTTCCCAGTTATGTTACCTGTTACTTTAGAGAGAAAAAGAAAAATAGTTATAGAATTAATATTTTCGATTTAAGTATATTGCACTCGGAGTCTCTTTGATCAAAATTTGTGTTCTTAGATATTATTTTTGAGGAATTCTTCTTTCAATCAACTGCAAATCCATTTTTAAAGAATTTTAAATAAAATATTTACTTTTTCTAAGAACGTTTTTAATTAGCTTCAGAGATGCCTACATATTTAATAGGCTCCCTTCTAGCTTCTTTAAATAGGTATTGCTTATTCTTTGACTGAGAATTATAAAAGCTAGTATTCACCAGTCTTTTAGCCTTTAGATTTATTATAATGAATGTATAGGGAAAAAAACAAACACTACATTATGCAAATATTGTGGTAGGTATCTAAAATTTGATGATTCTATCATACTAAATAACATTATTGATGTATTCTGTTAACTTTAAATATCGAATCACCGCCCATTGATTTGAGCTCTAGTTTGAGAAAGATAAGAGCGAGTTTTGGATGTAAAACAGTTTCCCCGTTGGATAGTGTCACAGAAAAGGAAGCGTTTCTGATTATGATTAGAGAAGTGATTGTCAAATAAATTACTTTTCTAGTTTTTGCAAACGCCTAAACAACTGAAAGATAAACTGGTCAAGATTGCAGCACATTTATTTCACGGACCAATTCATCTCCCGTTTGTCAGACATCTTCTGAATGATCAGATAAAATAGTTGAACAAATGTCTACACCACATCAGTTTTGCGTTGCACCTTCTTTCGGTTTTTGATTTGAGAGAAACTGTTTTGTGTAAAGTGTATTAATACTGCTTTTAATGTGGATAGTACTGTTCTGGTTTGTGGGATGTGTCCTGAAACTTAGTTAATCACGCGAACATCTGTGTGTGGTGTACAGGAAGCTTGAAAAATATGTGCAGAATTTGTATTCAAAAATATTGATATCTAGGAGAACGATTGGATTTGTATACGCCGCTCAGTTTTTTTATTGATTGCCAACGTGTATCTAATGAAAGAAACCATATATCAGTATGTATGCTATTTCTATATCATCGAGTAAACTGTAAGATATTATGTCTTTTATTATTGATTTACCTCTCCGTAGATGCATAGTCATCAGTTTTGCCATACACGATGTCGATAAACAGTAGCTTCGACCTCATCGTTTAAGCTTGTGAATTGGCCATATAGTATTGCTGCGCTATATTGCCCAACTACATTCATCTGATTGAAAAATGTAGACCAAGCTGCAATAGCATGTCTATACTATTTCTGGGTATAATACATTATACAAATGTATTCATTTCTACACGTTAAAAGTTTATAATCTGAATCGCCTTCATAGTTAATCAGAGCTTTGAGCCAGAGAAGAAATATGAAGCCACTTTCTGTGCTGTTACAGCCTTCTCTTATTGGTAAGAAGTCGACGTTGAACGACTATTCCCAACAGATCTATGCATCAGATATGGCACAAACTGCAACACAAAATTTAGATATTTTTGGCTTCCATCAGTCTAGCCCAAAATCCAACAACAAGACATTTAAATCCAACTCAGCGTCATTGCCCAGTATTGAAGCTAATGTGTCTGTTTGTCTGGTAACATCTACGGCTACAACTTACACTTTTTCTACACAATATTCCGTCCTTTTCTCTTCTACTCGTCAACATAGAGCAAACACATCCTCATTTTCGCAGCACCATACAGTTGAGTTACCTCAAACTGCTGGTATTGTTTCTGGCTATCCTGAGGTTCGGAGATGTCTAAGAAATTGTAACCATTTGTACAAAACCCAAGGCAAATCCTGTCGTCGTGAAACCAATGAGTTGACGACGGCCCAATTGATACCAAAAGGATTAAAAGCATCTGCCGAAATTTTTACCTTATTTCGAAGCGTTTGGAAAACATTAAGTGGCAAAAATAATAAGGATTTTTCCAGTGATTGTAATCAACCAACTGATTTCTCATCCTCGATTTCCAGCTACTCAGCTCCGTCCATATCGACTGTCGAGTCATCTTTGGACCGTCTACTACAGACATCACAATTAGAACCAGTGGTTGAAAAAATATTAACGCCAACCAGTGCTTCACCTGTGGGAATAAATTGTGGAGACTGTTTGACAATTGCAAGTGACGACTGTATGCCGCGGTCACAGCATCGGTCATATTCTGCCATGTCTACTGGAGGTGGAGTTGAAGTGTCGGAGCGACCAGAACGCTTCAGACCGACTGGTCATCACAATGAGGCTAAGATGGCTGCAACGGCTGCAACAGGAGCACAGTTTCGTACACGCATTGCCAGTACTGGAGGAGGTCGTGGACAATGTTCGCGCGAGGCTAGTTTCTCACCACCTGCAGATAGAAACAAAGCACAGCCAAAGCCTCGTCTATTGCCTCGGTCTCCTTTTATAGTTGATGATGATGCTGATAGTGGTGACGATGATGTCATTTCAGATAGTAACAATGAACCGGTTGAAATGTCTACTTCTGATCTTAGTTCTGAACTTCCTATGGTATTGATTCTTTCTCCACAAAAAGCGAGTGAATTTTTGGCTGGTAGTAAAGCCAAACGATCCATACTCGCCGGATCAGGTATGGGAAATTTAATGAAGATGACACCGTTAAGTAAAGCTGAAAGGTCCGCACTTTTGACATCTTTAACTCAGCCTGCAACACCAACCAGTTCCAATGTAAATTCTGCTTTGCCTACAACTCCCCACTCTCCGGCAAACGCCACAGCCGGTGGCCCTCCAGGCATGATGAAGCCCCCACATGCACCTCCAGTAAAACACAACGCTGTTCAATCTAATAGTACACCTGCTGTCAAAAAGACAAAAAATCGATCAGTTCAGACTGATGTACTTTATACTGATTTTTATTGCTGTTCTTGTGTCAGTCGAGCCCTAGCTGCTTTAAGTTATTCCTCAGGTGGTGGAAGTGGTGGAGAGCAATTGATGGCTTTGAACAAACAGATTGGTGGCTTCACTGATCATCACAATAAGTTCCAGCCCTATTCCCCACCCGAACAGGAAACAACAGCTGGACTGATTTGTGATCCACCTGTCAATGATTTACCTCGGCAGCATCAGATTCAAGATCCGATGGATTATGTGGCCCAGGTGACCAGTAAATTGAATGAGTTGATTAATCAAGATAACATTGCTGCTGGTGATCCTTTAACTTATGCACATGCTGCTGTGGATGATCCATCAACTACTATGACTAGTTCAATGACCTCTGGTATTCAACCTCCAGCTTGGTATCTTGAAGAACTTCGTAATAACAATAGCAGTCCAACTCCATTACCGTCTTTGTTAACAACACCTAGCAATTCCAAATTGACTCCTACTAATTTTCAACCTGTTCCTAGTGACACAGTTCTGCGTGTAGCTGAACAGGTATCACTTTTGTCCGTTTTTCTTCCTGCTGGTACTATTCATAGATCTCAGTTGCCTTCACGACATAAACTAGCCAATAGCTTAGTTGACTTTAATACAAGTGTTTGTGCCATTGAACCGATTCCTCTAGCAGTTGCAACATTGAGTTATGCAAAAGGTGAAGATCAGAGTATCGAATCATGTTCTCATTGTGCCGTTCTTGTTAGAGGTCCCGATATTTCTCAAAAAGATGCCGTGTTAAACGACAAGAATTACACTGTGAACAAGGAGAATAAGAAGGATTATGGAAGAGTAGGTTTGGTATTTAATTTAATAACTCAGTTTGCAGTACCTACCTGTAATTAAGTTAATGTCTTATGTTACACATGGTATCTTTTTTTCTGAGGACACTTTGACTGAACCTAAATTTGCATAGTAAATATGTTTTGATTTTTAATGTTTCCTAGCAAAACCAAAGACAGAAATTGTGTCTAACTGAATTCTCTTCTTAGAGAGGGGAAATTTTTGTGTGATATATAAGTGACACAGCTAGCCAACTATTAACCATACAGCTACTCTGGGCAAAAAATAGTAGTTTTGTGCTTCTTCTAAATAATATTTATATAAATTGCGCATAATTTATATCTCTGTGATAGTGTGAAAATAATTCTAAAATAGACATGTCTAAAATTGTTGGCATTTTTTCTGATTAAATTAGTTATAATACGGGTACGTCTCGACAAAATTATGCAAAAACACAAAACTATTTTTTATACTGTGGAATCTAGAGTAGGCAGACAAAAATGATTCTACTTTTTTATTCCTTATATTATCTTCTGTCTAAACGTATGCAGCACACTTAGAAGACACAAAATGAGCAAAATTCATCATTGAGTTCTTCGCCGTCATTTTCACTTTGACTGAAATAATTCTAATTAAAACTTATTTTTTGTATTATGATATTAAAATTACAAAATTGGTAAAATTATTTTCCTTAGATTTTAGATATTCACTTCCAATAACCATTTTTGTGTAATCAGTCATTAAAGTTTGGTTAGTGGAGATAGAGAGATAAAACAAGCAAGTGGGTTGTTAAAGGAAGTCATTTATGACAAAGTACAGCTCCGGTAAAAAGAAAATTTGTTTTTTTGTTAATAAGCATATATAAATAAATTTTTTGTTCTATCTATTATTAATTTAAAGGATTATAATTAAAATTGATAAATCAATATAATTTGGGTACAGAATGTCGAAATCAGTACAATGGCCTACACAAAATACTTTACATATAATTTTTATAAAAAACAAATTTTCAAGGTAGGTGCGTTTCTTTTTGCCGGAGCTGTATTTGCAACCATTTGATAAAATGTTTGACCTCAGAGAACTTTAAACCATGTGTTTATAATATCAAATTATCGGAATTGGATATTTTACATATTATAATCTACAAATTTTGTGTTACAAAGTTAGTTATTCTAAAGATAATAAAGTTTAAAAATGTGAAAGCTAAATTTTGTATCAATGTTTTGTGTTGTTAGTTTATATAGTTTACAATAATTGCATACCTACTTAATTCAATCTAATTTAAGTAGAAGAGATTGAACCATAGAAATAGATATACGTTGTATCTCTTTCTAATTTGTTGCATTTAACTGACGAAGACTGTCTTCATTTGAAGTCTTTTATGTATAGTATTTTCTCCCTCGCATCATTTTCCAATTTTGTCAAAGTCCAACCACATTAAGTTGTTGAGATTCCTTTTGGACTATTATCTGAACCAGCTAATTTATCACAGCTGAAAAAATCGAGCTAACCATAGAAACTTTTTAAAATATAAATTTACTTAAAATACATAATAAGTTAGTGAATTTAAATTTTTAGTTTTTTGCATTAGAACATTTGATAGGTCTGACAATAACTAATTCGATAATTGATTTACAATTTCTTTGACGTTTTTGTTTTTATTTGGTTGTTTTATGTTAACTTTTTTTTAACAGTTAGGGGTGTTCTTAATAACAGATTAAAGCTTTTCCTTGATTTGCTTTTATATTCATGTAAAACTGTGTTAAAATACAACCCCTTTCCAAGTAACTGTAACAGTATAAAAAAAGTGAATAAAAGTCAGCAAAATATTGTTTCCAAACGAATTCCATAAATATTTTCTGGATCAATTGTGGAATTCGTTTGGAAACAATATTTTGCTGACCTTTATTCACTTTTTTATACTGTTACGGTTACTTTTGAAAGGGGTTGTATTTTGAACAATTTTGAAAATTGTCTTGTTTTATAATTGATATAAGATTAATTAACATAATTTTTATATTTAAGAATTCGGATTATTTTTTTATATATTTCTATAATTTAGAAACATCGATCTGAATTGGATGAACCTACTTCTACACGAATCAAAGATGATGCTGATGGACATTTGATTTATAAACCTGGGGATTATATCACAAGAAAATGTAAGTCAGCTTTTGAACAGATAGATGCCTTTCTTATTGTGTGAAAATTTCTTGGTTAGCGTAGTTATTTTGAGTTGAAACACGAGGACCTACGGATAGTATGATTGATTGCACACAAAGATTTTTGTTTCTCAATGCTATTTTTTGTTTAGATGAAATTATGAAAACTCTTGGTGAAGGAACCTTTGGAAAAGTTGTAGAATGTAATGATCTTCAAAAGTAAGTCAGAAATCTTGATTGACAGTTTTTAGAAATAAATCACTAAAATCAGTAGAACCTCTATAATTTAGCAGCAGGATCATTAGCATAGCGATTGATAAGACATATTTAAAAAGAAGTATGATGTATTATTTTGGGGGGAAAATTTACCACCAAACGTCGTATTCGTTGCATTTTGTTTTATTTCATTCAGGCTTGGGAGCTCCATTTTTAGTTAGAGAATGCTAAATTGTCCAACTTATACTTTGTGCTTATCAAACATCTGTCATATATGAAAATCGGTTTGCATGTGTCATTTCTTTTGTTTATTTGATTGATTATACGAATTGATGTAATTAGAAATGACACGAAAGACTTTGGTTGGAATTTGTATTAGCAGCATTCGGAGTCATTTTTAAATTTATTAAAATGCTCCTATAATTTAGCATATCAAAAGTTTAACAGGCAACGTTTTATAATATTCACACAGGGATATTACCTACCTACTGGTTTAGGTAAATGCAATTTGTGTATTGACTTTTTGTTAATTTACAGCAGGGAAAGATGTGGAAAAATTCAAATAAATTTTGTTTACTTTCATTACATATACACAGATAGCCTGACATACATAGGCTATGGTTGTACATAAAATGAACGAGATAGAAGCTGCGGCTTGTTAGACAGAGCTCAACACGCCAGCCACATCATGACAATTAAATTTGTTGCTCCTGATCAAATTGGCAAAACAGATGATCTGAAGGAGTTGTTATGTTTTCAGATCTTCTAGATATTTTTTGAGGGTCAACAGATATTATTTGGCTGACTAGCATTTGCAGCAAAATAATTTGCATTTTTCCTCCGAGTGTACTCGGATTATTTTATCAAGACGATATCCTCCTAACTCGCTAATAAATTTCCTATGATTAATCAATGTACTTTGAGTTTGCTTCATTCGCCAATTTTCTTTAAAGGATAAAGCAGTTCTGTTTATAAGTACCTATACTTAGTTTTGTTTAGTTAACCCTTTCATTCATGGTGATGCAAATGGCAACATCAACTTGGTTTATAATAACAAGTCATTTGAAAATAATCTACAGATTGTCTTGAATTAAAATATTTTATAAAATGTCTAAATAATTGTCATTTTATGAAAAATGAACTTCACTTTCATCGTGCTATCTCACTTACCAATCAGATGACACTGTCATGCTGTATTTATGGTTTAGATATTGATATATATTTTTATCTTTAATTGATGGACTGGATTCTTTGAGAGAAGAACCCTCTTAATCCATTCTGATGATAACTTGAACAACACTACTGAGTCCAGAATCTGAAACGTCATGGATGAGGAACCATCAACGATCACCACCATGAATAATGGACCATCAGATGTCATCCACTGTAGAAGAAGGACCACCAAGGATCACCACTGTCGATGAAGGACCACCAAAGATCACCACTGTCGACGAAGGACCACCAAAGATCACCACTGTCAATAAAGGACTACAGGGATCAATACCAGAGATGAAGAACCACCAAGCATCATCACCATGGATGAAGGACTACTAAGGATCACCACCATAGATAAATGACCACCAAGAATCACCACCATGTATGAAGGACCACCAAGGAAGGGTCACCGCCATGGATAAAGGACCATTGAGTAACACCATCATGGATGAAAAACTACAAAGTGTCACCACTCTACATAACTGTATAGAGTAGTGTTACCACATCATGGCAACCATTAAAGAAGAAACCAAATGCAGTAGACTGCGCAGACTACAGAACAATTAGCCTGATATCACATGCATCAAAAA
>JAUYWI010071599.1:0-14285 GCA_034780595.1 Parotoplana pacifica | reverse complement strand
GAAATTAAATTAAGGGAACAGGTCTGGCTCAAGCTCGTAGTAGCTTTGCTGGTGAATAAAAATTAACTGATTATTTACAGTTGTGGGAACACCTTCTACTTTTATTGAATGTTTTAAATTTTATTTCTTTACACTAGGAAATATTATATAATGTCGTGTACCTATTTAAACCAACTACTTAACAATTTTACACACAAACCAAATAGTTTAAGTCCAATTGCGATTAAATATAAAATTTATGCTATTTTACAATGCCTGAAGTATCCCTGCCACTAAACTATCTTTACTCACGGCATTATAACAGCGGAGCAAATAAAAAAAAGGATAAAATAATGAATGACCATTGAGTAATGTCTAGGTTTAAAATTCATAAATTCAGTTATAGAAATAACTAAAGTAATTGTTATTGAATGGCAACGTTTATCGTTTTAATTTGGCATATGTATAAGTATCTAAATTTGTTTTCTGATCAATTGTTGAGATTTACTCATTTCTCTAAATTTACGGATTTAAAAAAATAACTAAGTAAGTAATATTCTATGTATTTACAAATGCGAAATGTCATTCAAGAACCACCTAATACAGACTTACATATAGACCTATAAATTCTAGTGAATTTATCCGACGGTGTTGACATTATAAGTATAGACAACAATTTTGTACACAATAAATTAATTTACTAACAAAACCAAAGGTGAAATGAAAAGTGACAATGTTTGCTCACCATTTTGGTTTCTATTTTAATTAAAAACAGTCAATTCCATTTAAAAATTAATTTGATGTAGGCAGCTAAAACTTCACCTAATGGTATTTCTGTTTAAATTAAGATATATTCGTTTCAAAATATACAGATTATACCTTTTAAACTAAAAAAATGACATAAAAAGGTAAATGAATACGCTACCGTACATACATATGTAGACATTTAAAATACAGAACTTAAAGCTACAAGAGATAGCTATAAGTGACTTCGGATTAAATCTTAGTATTGGATATATGTAGGTAATCTGAAGATTGTCCTTGTACTATGCACCTCCATACAGCTACGAACTTAGCGACAAAGGACATCAAGCATAACTCGGGTTCTTTTGAATTCAAACAATCAAAATGACTAAATTACAGTTCAATTTATAAAAATTCATTTTATCAGGGGATAGTTAAGGTATCTCGGTATGTAAAGGTATATAGTTCAACATCTACTTATCTAACTTTATAGTTTTAAAAACAACTTCACAAATATTTCACTAATTGGAGCTGAGGAAAAACTTCCACGTTTATTATTTTGTTGTTGGGAGAATAGCCTATCTGTAGAATAATATTATGGCCTGCCTCTATAACTATCGATTTGTATGACGATATATCGCTTTTACGCAGAAGCAGAGACTTTTAGCTAAGTAGTACCTAGATAAAGTAAATTTGGAACATTTAAATGATCTCCCCTTTTCTATACTTACCAGTAAAGATATCTACTGAAAGATATATTAATCACCAACTAAAAAACAACATTAAATAGAAATTATAAGTTTCTAAAGTGACTGTGATTAACTAACTAAATTGTTATAGTTATAGGGTATCTACGATCATTTTTAGCTACGTATTGATCACTTAATTTAAAAAACAACGGAACAAACAATACCACAAAAGGGGAAGTAATAAAGGATGCACTTTGCCTAGACCTCCTGCGCCTATCACCAACCGTCCTTGACCGGTAAATTATATTCCAAAGAGAAAAATCAATTAAACAGTGACAAAAAATTTAATAGAGATCAACTTTATTATATTTATGGGTCTATAAAGCGTTGACATTCATTGTAAATTAATTAATCTCCTCTAATGGCGTTCTAGAGTAAAAATGTTGAAACCCTATTCCAATCTATTCATCCCGTTCGTTTCACCAGGTACCTGTATATCAAACCATTAACCAGGCGATGACTTTGTGTTTCTTATTAGCTGAGAGAGTTTGTAGGTATGTTGTACCTATAGAAGAAAGACGTTAGAGCTTTCAGAGATATCTAATAAATTAGAATGTAATTATTTAAAAGATTTTATTGCGATAAAAAAATCTATTGTATAGAAAAATAATGGGCATCCTTTGGAGAGGGGATGGTAGTTCTCAAAAACTAAACAAGTGAAGAAATTAATTTATCAAGAACTGTCTAGGTGAGTTTATTTCAATTCAATTTAACAGCTAGACCAAGTTTTTGCTGTATAGGATACACTTTATAATGTTAAAATTCCAAACAAGTTTTAAAAAAGAAACATTTTAAAGACTGTTGTCTTCTTTGAGTACAAGGTCAGCCTAACGAGGAATTGAATTTTAGTTGTAGCTGAATTCTAAATATCATAAAAGGTTTGTTAATTTATAAAAAATAACGCCAAGAAAAATAAAAACTAGAAAATATAAATACATAGATACATTGTAACAATCAGTAGGTAATATAATTATTTCTTAGATGACCAACACTATTTATTAAATAAAAAGAAAAACGTTTCTTATTGAGTTATCTTCTATACTTTAGTTGAATAATTACATTTTAAAAGATCCAAATATAAACAAATTAAACGAATATAAACGCCGTATAAACATTGTCTTCCAAATAATATCGAAAAAAATCAATAACCGAATTTATTAGAAAAATGTGATTAGACTAATAATAAAAACAGGAATACTTTGATAAAAATATACTAATTATTATTACTCGCAAATGTTTCGGACATATTGGGCACCATCAGCTAGGTATAATTACAGCCTGAGCAATATAGAATTTTCGTATATTCATATCAAAGTATAAAAGAGAGGAATAATTGCTATTGTTGCATAAGAAGAGAAAATAGAGGATATTCAGAAAAAAATATTGAAAATCCTGATTTTTTATTAAAGGGCAGGTCCTGGCCAATTAATGTGATAGGAGTACTATTAAAAACAGAATACTTTGATAAAAAATCAAGTCATTCATTTTGATGTCAATTAATAAAATGTCGCAAAGTTTTGTCATTTAAAATATTTTATTTTGAAACTGTACCTGTGCCTGTAGTAGGTATACTACGTCTTAACAAATTCAAACCACGAAAGTTCAAGTAGATACTAAAATAGAAAGCGAAATCAAACAATGTGTCTACCACAGCAAAATCAACCCCCGCCAAAATATAGGTTTCACTAATTTGAAAATCATTGTTTGCTAAAATCGATAAATTTAACAACAGACATGTCTTGCTTTGTTTATATTTAACATTGGTTTTGACAGTCTATCAATTTCTGGCGGGCGATTTTGTTCTAGATATTTATCATCTGTCACAAGGGGGAGGGGGCACTAACAATAGACAAATGGTACTCAGTTCAAATCAGTTCAATGTTTCGGTTGTCCACGGCTACTCCCTTGGTGGATAATCCGCATTTCAAATTTCAATACTTTTTTTGAAAAGAAAAATAAGCGGCTGATGAATGTGATCTCTGTATATAACCACAAGTCTCCAGGAGAATTTTGCAACTAAACAATTATTTTTTTAATAGAAAATTTAAACACTTCCTACTAAAACCCAGTAGATACATCCTACAATGTTGCTCGAATTAATTCATAATTGTGAAACAAATAGAAATAATGTCTCACACGAATGCCTCATGTTGTATTGTTGCTGGTCTATGCTAATAGCTAAAAAATGATTTAAATGGTCTATTGTCAGTGTTTAGATCATATTTATCCAGCAATATTTTTGGTATAAACTACTCATTACAGTACAATTTGAGCACCTAATTGGGTTCCGTGTCAAAATCAATGGTCCTCAATTTCAAACTTTCAAATGTTGTAGATAAAGAATATGTATGTACATATATGAAGGTATTCTAATAAACTAATTATATTTGTTCCTATCAACTATGGTAATTTTGGACACAAACATCTTCATAACTGTTTTCTGAACTAACTTTCTACATTCCACCCAACTAACTATCTAAGGAAAAAATTATTACAGTTAGGTAATTAAAAAAAAAGTATCGATAGTTTCTACGTAATAAACTAATTTCTGACTCTTAGGTTGCACCAAGGTAATAAAAATTAATATTTTCAAAAACCTACACACTTTGGCAAGGTACACATTTGTTTGGACCAACTTATTTTTTTCAGAGGACCGTCACGTGACCTAAAGAGAGTAAAGTCCCAAAAGGTTTTATACAAAAAAACAAAAAAAACGTTGCAAATGCATTTCATCGACTAAATGCCAAATGTCATCCCTATAAGTTGGGTCGTCTTCGAACGATTTTCAATAATGCCTTTATGCAGGGTGTGTTGCCATCCCCCCACCTCTATCCAACAAGGGTTAATTAATACTTGTGCTCAAGAAAAATATCATGAGAACAGTACAGTAAGACTAGCTTCTCCAAAGTTGACAATGTGTACCGTCAATATTATCTTATTTTGATCTCTTGCATTCAAAAGTGAGCTTCTACTCAAAAGCAAAATGACTTATCACGCAATTCAAAATTTATTGAACACAAAACGATGCGCTGCTTTTACATTAAAAGGGTTAGCATAATGCCTTCTTAGCTGCCTATAATGGATTTGTAACATCTTTGACAAATTAAACAGACAATTAAGGAAATGTGTAGGTACCTAGATGATATAAAAGAACTTTGATCAAAGCTTTAAAAAGTTTTCCATTTGGGTACCTTGTCTAAGTTTTATACTCAATTGGTATGATGGTGAGAACGTCAAGAATACACACATTAAATTAAAATGGTGGCGTGGAATAAATCTGGTACGAACACAATAATGTAAATTAATAAATTCAGAAAAATTTTAGTACAATAAAATAAAATTCAAAATACAAATTAATATAAAACAATTAGGTTTTAATAAAAGAACATTCCATTGAAGGAAATTATTTTAATTATGTAGAGATCGAGAGAGGAATAAAAAAATAGAATTAAAACTAAGAAAACAAAGCCCTTTTCAGTGAAACAAATACGTTGATAGAGAATATGTCCAAAGTACTTCTATTTTTTGAAATTTCAGCTTAATCCCTCTAATGGGGAAATATGATCTTCAACTGGCTTGCCTATTTTAGAGAAGAATTTACACCCAAAACTTTTGTCCGATTTTTTATCTGGTTTTCCACTAACTGACCTCACTAAACAGAATTCATACTAACAGCGTTATCCAATAACAAAAACTTTTCGAATGGTAGACCAAAGAACACAAATAAATAATTTGTAATTCTTTTCTAATAGTTAAGTGGCTTGGTCACAATTTAGCTACAATAATGATACAAGCACCAAATTTGGTCAAACATTAGGTGACTTTATAGGCTTTAAAAAGTACTCATGCTCCATCATTTTCCCCTTTTGGATCCAGTTGCTTTGGCCATAGATATGGTCCTTCCTGTGCTAAATTCATATCTTTCAAAAAATCGAACTTACTCGTATATTTTTATAATTTAAAGTACAGACTTCTGGTGATGTTACAAGTAATTAAAAAAATTGGCGTGGTGCTACATTCCCAGGAAATAGGGTTTCAAAAAATATTCTATGCTATTTTTATTAAAATGATGTATGTTACTTGCAAGTAGTGTCGAATTTAATCATAATTTTAATAAAACTATCAAAGAAATCTGTGACCGTTCGACCCCTCCAGGGTACAGAAATCTGTAACCTAAATTATATGTAAATGGGATAAACAGGTAAATTCGATTTTTTTGAGCGATAGGACTTTAAAATAGGAAAGACCATGTCCATGGCCTAAGCCATAAGCATCTGGATCCAAAAGAAAACAAATGATGGAGCATATGCCATTTTTGAAGTCTATATTTACATAATTTTCAACAAAGTTTGGTGCTTTTAACCTTCTTGTAACTATGTAGATTATCCATTTTTCTAGCTAAACCACCTAACTATAATAATACAATAGACAAGGCAAACAAAGAAATTAGGTGATTATTTATGTTTTTTTAGAAAACAATTTTAATAATTTAGGAACTGCGAACACTATTTAATTCATAAGACGGAAACCAACAACAATAAGGAAAAATATTGTGTTCTGAAAAATCATTAACCGCAAAACACAGGTAGACTTATGTGTCAATCAACATTCCATCTTTTCATTGCCTACCTAACTTTCCTCTCTTACCTTCGAAAGTTCTGTTCCACATCTTTTGTGTAATGTAAGTTCCGTTTTCGATTGACATTCCATCAGCCAAGGTGTCATTGAGAGCCAGGGCATAGAGCAACACGGCGTCATGAAAAGCACCCACAAAACTGTTCACCTGAAAGTAAAGAAAAGCACCGGCATAGTTAACCTAAGTAAATAAAAGTAAATACCACATGTAGATGACCTAATTAAAAGCGATTATAGGAGGATCATAATAGGATGGACGTCCATTATCTCTCACGAGATATTTCTAAAAAATTTGCAACCTTATGATAACAAAGTCCTATCGATTTTCCAAAGACGGTTTTATGTAATTTAAATTAGATGCCTGAATGTTTTGTTTTTATGTCATTGCCTATTACTTACAGTTTTGTTTAGTTTTTGTATATAAAAGACAGAACCGATTGCTTAGGAATTTCTAGTCTAAATCCCTCTCTCGCATCGGATAGCTGGCAAATTTATTTTTTTCAGATCTCACACTAGTCTGACATTTTTGCACGCCCGACAATCCCTCCGACAAACAAATCTAGACGGCAGACGGGCAGGGACATTACAACAAAATAGCTCACATGTCTACACATAATTGGCAAAATATTTAAAATTGGTAAAATTTGAGAATAGTTATTTATAATGCAAAACATGAAATCAACAAAGCGCTTGCTTGTGTAGGTATTAGAATTAACAGTCACACACCCAAGCCGACCGGAATATCAAGGGATAAAATAAATTTATTTGTGTATACATACATACATATGCCTACCACATCCATACATTAACAGAACAACCTATTTATTTATTATTTATAAATATCAATAAATGGCGCGCTTTATGAAAAATGGAGAAAAAACTCAGTCAATCGCAATTCCCCCTGCTTTCACATTTCAAGTTCAATCATTTATTTATAACTACTTGCCGGCGGTACCAACAGATCGACCGCCCATGCCATGCCTATCGGCTCTATATCGTCCCACCAACATACAAAGAGCATACCACACAATGCACAAGTCAACCATGCGATCGATGATACATCGTTTTGTGTTCGTTCATCACTAAATCCTCTAGATTTCGGTTCTGAAGCACCCAACCAACACGCGGGCATTCTTGCATTCTTCTAGGCATATATTTTTGTAGTTCTATAACAAGCGAAACCTTCCAAAATGCTTCAATCCAAGCGCAAACCAGGAACGAACTAATCAAGAAGAAAATGGGAGTTCTTTTACCTCTAATATAATTGATCCAACGAGCAGATATGTAAGCAAGTAGGTATATGTATGTGTTTTGTAGGTATATATATAGAGCGCGCCGCGATATTCATTCAATTCAAAATGTTAGAATGTAAGTTTGTCAGAAATAGTTTCATTTTAAATGTTGATTTTGTTGTTTTTGTTGTTGTGCAATATTATACAAAAATGTCAAAATCGGCAGTTGGGGAAGAATAATTTTAAAACATTGATTCATTCAGATTGAGAGAAAATCGGGGGGAGATTCGTTAGAATTGTAAATTAATAACTTGGAATAGTTAATGGCGAAGAAGCCAAACAAAATAAAATATTCCATATAATATTCGTTTATTCTATATCAATAGGAATATGAAATGAAAACATAAATTGAACAGCTAATATTTCAATTTGAATTTTATTAAAAGCAAATATCACGCTCTAAGATAGGTATGTTTAGATACCAACAAATAATAATTCATAGGAAAACAATTGGTCATGTTTTTCACATTCCCCAGAGGTCGAGTAAATTAATCGTTAGGAAACATAAATTTGACTGCAGTTGTTTTCCCTTTTTAGGTTGCCTTACTCACAAATTAACAAAAACATAAGTTTGAGTCTATTTAGAGAGGTAATTAAATCACATCATCTATTTGGTAATGAATCAGCTGACATTTCAAAATTTAGATTAAGTGATCGTGACGATTCTTTAGCTCAGATGTTTTTTAAAATTTTTTTATTCAAACTAATCATGACTCGAGCTCAACGACTTTCAAAGGACCTCTATCAGCTGCAAGAACATCATTAGGAGCAAAGAACTTAGGTATAGGCCACCTTGTAGTCTGATGTAATGTGATAGATTCTCTAGTCGCCTTAACTACACAGCTGTACATCTATCTTAATAAAACAGCAGCCATGTTATTTATTATATTTATAAAAGCATGAACAAAGTGATGGCGTAATTTTCTGATCAAAAGATACAATTAAATTAAGTAAAGACAAATTACAAAAATAATTGATAAAGACACCATCCTGTTATAACTATCATACATTCATTCATTAGCGACCTTTGAAATTTCATACAGCAGGTATATCTAATACAAAACTACTTAAAACTACAGGGAATCTTCCTCATGTTATTAATAATAATCTTCAACAGTATGGAGCAGCTGGTATCAAATTATCTACTTATAGAGGAGGAAATAGAATATTAGATGGCAAAAGCATATGATGTCATGCACAAACCTCTTCCTTGCCATATGTATAATTGTAGTTATCTTTAGCCAGCTTCTTGACATTTTTTGAAAAGTTTCTATATTCCTCTGTATCGGGCCGCCTGAGAGTAACTGTCATCAACGAGCGATACGCACTTCTCGCCTTTTCGTTGTTTTCCTTGGTATCATTCGTGTTATTCCAAGGTTGGAGACTGTTGCTTTTGCTGAAATCAAAAATAGTAAAACATTAAACATTTTCATTTATTGTAAACAATGAATAGCCATATAATAAAGAAGTTTTTGCAAAATTCCTAAAATTACGTTCAATTCTTTAAATTGTCAAAATATAGAGAAAACATATTACATGTTACATTTTAAAATGCAAATTGTCATCAGTACAAAATTTACCATTCAAAATAACAAATATGTTGGTCACACACATAGGATCCTCAATTTTTGATATTATTTCCTCCGTCGTGTGAATCGTGGACAAATTCAGAACTTCTGAGGTAGTTTCAAAATGTGAAAGTTCTTTTGTGAGAAAGTTTCTAGTTGCATGATTGTCGTGGGAATAAGTAGGTGTCTTCGTTTTCTGGACACTCTTACAGCGCTATAGGGTACAAGAACTCGACCATCTTTGCCTCATCTCTGACCCCCTCTTCATTATAAGTGAAACCCACACAACTCTCTCTCTCTCTGTCATCCATGCTGGGCATTTCAGCAAAAGGTGTTCAGCAGATTCTTTCTCTTCTTCACAGTTCGGGCATAAGGGGTTGGTTGCTATTCCTATTTTATGTCGGCATTTTTGGAGTAGCGGGCATTTACCGGTTCTTATCTGGTGGGTAGTCACCGCTTCTTTTCTAGGTAGTATCATACTTTTCTGCCTTTTGCTGTGGCAGAGTCTCCAGTGCCTGGACTTACTTGCTTCTTCTTCTTTGGTTTTGTTCTTGTCTCTTATTGTTTTTCCGATTCCCGAATCCACATCTATTGGCACTTCCGTATGGTCTACTTCGGTTCCCCCTCTTTGCTACACTGTCCGCCATCACAACATTCTTCATATAGCCGTTTTCCTTCCTGATCTCTTTGTCCCTCTTTTTGTTCTTGGTTCTTTTGGATACCCGTGTATACTCTTTGACAAAAGCCCTTACCTTACCCTTGTTGTTATGGAGGACTCTCTCTGTAATTTCTTTGTTAACGGAGTTGGTGGCTTTTATGGTGATAGCAGCTCCATTGGTCTTGGGTGGTGTTCTCCCGTCCATACGTTTCATAACTCTCCAGAGTTTTGTTGTGTCTGTCTGACTATCTAAAATTCTTGAACCACGAACTTGTTCCAAGCTTTCTATTTCGCTGTGTCCATGGTCTGGTTGCCTTCTTACCGGCCTCAACCCATTTCCCCCGTTCTCTACATTCTCATGTTCCACTTTAGCGGCTTTCCATCTGACCCTGACCACCTCTTCTACCTCAATATTCCAGAAAGGAGCTGGGTTGTGCTTATCTGCTGCTTTCTTGACTATGTCCTCAAACAGCCGCGTGGCTTTGTTGAAATCGTCTACCTCGTCCACATTCGCCATTTCCCCTTACGGAGCTCTCTGTGAACTTACCCCAATCGGCCTTCTTAAATCTCCACTACTTAGTCTTCGGCCTGTTGATTTCTTTGTTCTGACTGGGCAAATGGTCACTTGCTAGGTGCTACACCGATGTCCAATCTGTCACAAAGATTGACGTCTGAGGAATATGGAGGTTGTCGCACTAGGCATATGGTTTTACTTTCAATATATTCACCCGTATCCTGAGAATTCTCATATTGCATGTCTTCTGGCAAAAATGGGGTCTTTTTGCATTCGAAATTATTGTTGAAGATTCACAAAAAAATCAACGTCACGTTCAATAATTGATGGATTTGGAAGTAGTGATAACCTTTTGTGAGACAGCTTATCTTTGATTGCCGGTATTTTCTTCGAACAAAATCGATCGTTTTTTATAACGCCTGCTAACTATTAGTTAGACTTACCTATACAATTTCTATTAGATACTTACTATGAATTTTCTAATATGTTTCTTTATATACGACTTTTCGATCTGATTCCATTTTGAACAAATAGCTGGTCTAGTTAAAAACATAAATACTTATCCAGAGAGTTTCCAATATACCACTGAATTAAATCTATTAGAACTAAACTTTTAAATTTATTTGAGATCTTCCAACAACAACAAAATTTATTTGTAACTTTTTAGAGGCAATAAAATGCTTTGAAGGCTACCGCAAAAGCAATCTTTCAGTATGCAATAGTTTTGGTTAGAATAATTAAGTACTTCTGATTTTTCATAATATTGAGTTGTCGTTGTTTGGGAAAAGTTAATGTAAAACAGTTGAAATAGCAGTTTATTGCAAAGTTGTATTTACTTGGTATTGACATTGACCATTAAACTATTCTGGTTAATTTGTCAATAATAGTTTTGTTCTATTTTAAAGACATACAAAATTGTCTACATAGCATCATAATACTAGATTCTATTACTAATCAATTTACATCCGGTAGCTGAAATAATATAGTTAGTAGTAATATTTTTTAATGTGCCTCAAATAGATTTATATTAAAAAAAGTAATATGTCAAACACAAATGGTGCAATACCCACTTTATATATTTTTAAATATATATCGAAGACGGGTCGTAGTCATTTGTTAGACTGGTCAATTAATAGAAATGTACAAATCGGTCATTTGTTAGATCAGTCATTTGATAGAAAACAACATTTCGGTCAATTGATAGACACACATTAAAGAAAGTCATTTGTTACGATGGTCATTTGTTAGATACATGTAAGTAATCTAGAGAGTATATAATTACATGTATGTATCTAGAAAATGACCATTCTATTAAATGACCTTTATAACAATTGACCAAACTGTGGATTTCTAGCAATCGATCGACCAAGTCACTTATTTCTAACAAATGTGTCTATCAATTGAACAAAGTGTGATGTTTTTTTATCAAATGACGGATCTAACAAATGACTGATTAGTTTATTTCTATCAATTGACCATTCAAACAAATGGCCAATTTGAAATATGAGCTTTCTATCTTCTAATGAGCTAACAAATGACTGATTCCCAGTACAAATATGATGCTTTACTCATTGTTCCAGATACAAATAGTCATTTTTAGTCGTCTGTCTCATAATTTTGAGTACAACTACAGAGAGGGTGTGCCAACTTTGAAAATAATTTATTCAGGTCTTCGATGGGATCCCGTCATTAGTTAGACTCATTAGAAGATAGGAAAGCTCATATTTTAAATCGGTCATTTGATAGAAAACATCAATTTGGCCAATTGAAAGACATATACAATAAAGTCTGTTAGAATGGCCATTCGATAAAACGATCATTTGTTAAATACATGTAATTATGCAATTATGACTTTAATGTAGGTGTGTGTGGATCAATTTTTCTATCAATTAACCGGTCTAACAAATAACTACGACCCAAATCGGTTAATATTTAGACTATAATATCGGTGCTGAAGAAGAATAAGGAGGAGAAGAAGACGGAGAAAGAGACAAAATAAGAAAAGGCCAGATTTTGAGATACTGTATCTCCTAAACTATACTTGACCGATTTTGATAAAATTTGGTCCACTTACTTACCATCAGAGCATGAACAGAACAAATGGCATAAATCTAAATCCAGGAAACCAGTCAACTTTTTATTGAGAAAGAGGCCAAAATGATAATATATACGAGTATCTTGCTTATGATGGGAGCTCATTTCGAGTATCTTGCTTATGATAAGAGCCCATTACGAGTATCTTGCTTATGTTAAGAGCTCATTACGAGTATCTTGCTTATGATAAGAGCTCATTACGAGTATCTTGCTTATGATAAGAGCTCATTACGAGTATCTTGCTTATGTTAAGAGCTCATTACGAGTATCTTGCTTATGATAAGAGCCCATTACGAGTATCTTGCTTATGATAAGAGCCCATTACGAGTATCTTGCTTATGATAAGAGCCCATTACGAGTAACTTACCATAAGATTTCACTACAAATATCTTGCTTTGCAAAAACCCCCACTTCATTATAACAATCAAATCGAAAATGGGGTGTTTGTGATGGATGCACAGGAAAAAGTTGTATATATACATGTATATGAAAAAGAAAAAGAAAGAGCCCAAATGCTACTAAATTTGAAGAATATGAGCCCTATATTTCGTTGTTAAACAACTTATTCATAGGCAAAAATAAAATAAAGTGAAATTACGTGTACAGACAAGAAACAATCAGGAATCAATATGTGTGATGATGTAATACAAGCCGGTAGGTACAATTGGAAACTGGCAAATCGAAATAACAAGTACGTAAAAATAATAGGAAGTAAGTACACATCAGAGCCAGGGAACACTACAATATCCAGCAGACAAGCTCGATATTCATCCACAGATCTCCCCGCAGTGGCGACTTCAAATTCGAGATAATCGCCATTGACCGCAATATCATCGGACTACGGGCTAAAGAGGCCTTCCTCATTAAAGAGAAATAACCAGAAATTAAGAACCATCTTGAATTAACCCAATTTGCAGAACTCACGTTTTAACCTTTGTTACTTCCTATCAATCATTTTGACGTACTTATTATTTCGGACGCAAGAAACCAGAAATGTCAAAAATATCGATTTCAATTAGACATGAGCCAGTGCACTGTCCAGTCTGATGAAAACAAAATCGACCGGTATTCCTTATTCTCCCAGAAACCGTACGTCTACTCTAAAGTTTATTAAATAGTTTTTCAATAACAAGTGACGTTCAAAAAACTTTAAAAAAAACAAGCCGGGATCTAAACTATAAAGATCAACATTGAATTTGCATATTTGTCAACCGGCGTCTCCTCAAAACACACCCAAACAAGAAAAATCGAAGGCGAAGATTAACTAGCCAATTATCTACTTTTTATTGTTGACCAAACTAATATAGCTAAATTAATTTTGATTTACTAATTCAATAAAATTACACTTCAATATTCCTCTACGATGTATGAAGTCAGATAGAAGAATAATTATCACAACCAAATTTTCTTTTTGCATAACTAATATCCTCCTGTGGTTGTGTTGGTTACCTAAAAAAAACATCGACTACAAAATCATAGCACCCCCCCCCCTGGCCAAGTGTGCTCTAGTGGAGATTATTTAACACAAGTTGCTTTAAATGAAAATTAATAAGAATGATATAGATCAGAAATTAAACTCCTGAGAGACATTAATCTAACTTTTAACTTTATAGTTGATTTATGCACTCAATAGACGAAGAAGACATTGATTTTTTTTGTGTTGGTGGCTTGATTCCTACAGCAAAATAATTGATTTGATTGAAAATGAAGAAGACGAAGTTTGCTGTTCAGTGTTAACTCACAAAACTAAAAACTAATGTATAAAATATTGGAATGCAGAATGTCGGGGCTAGACTATTTTGTGAACTATCGGTGTTATAAAATAATAATCTCAGCAGCTTATTTAGAAAAAGCTACAATTATCAGTTTCTAGCCACTAACACTTTTGTGAACAGTTCGAATTTATAAGACTCAGTAAATTTATAAGCTGAAATGATTGTGTCACAAATTCTCGTGGAGCAGAACAAGAATGTGAGATAAAGAACGCGAGAGCAGTCGAGTGGTTAGCGCGCTGGACTACGGAACGGAAAGCACGCGGTTCGAGACTCTGGG
>JAUYWI010071588.1:0-14286 GCA_034780595.1 Parotoplana pacifica | reverse complement strand
GCCAATTTTGCATAAGAAGAGAAAAAGAAGAAGAAATTGACAAAAAAGTACTTGGAAGCCTGTTTTTTTATTAAAAGACACTCACGCTGTCAAAGCAGGTTCTGGCCAATTTTATGTGTTTAAGAGTAATAATAATAGCCTTCTTCATTTAAACTGGACGGTGAATTCTGGTACAGCATGTAATATTATGCTAGGGTTATTATAAATATGTTCAGTACTATTCAGCAAATCATTTTCAGGTGTAGATATATTCAAATTCAATCTTTTAAAGTATCTTAGGCCAGAATGATTTAAATTACAATGCATTCAGTTATAGGTAACAGATTAAAAACGGATGTTTTATATGTCCTTTAAAGCGGTCTAATCTGAATGTCACGTGACACAATAGTTGAGAACAGTGGCATTGTCTCCATAGTAGCACGAAATTTTAAGGTCGTATATCCTTATAAACAAAGAACAGGCATTGTCAGTTAAAGTACATACACACATTAAAATATTCTGTTTAAAAACTTTTACAAAAATCCACTCCAATAAATGTTCGAGAAAAAAACAATTAACGAACTTGTTGAAAATAAGAAAACTGAAAATTTAAAAAAACTACGAGAATGATGTAGATAAACTCACAATTGTATCTGTCTACATATATAGATCCTACCATCTAATTTTATTTTATAAACTAAAATCTTAGTTCTTCATTCCGTAGCTCTATATACTTAAAATAAACTTTTTGAAATAGACTTCTATAATTAATAGAGGTGTGCATCAACCCCAGTTTGATAGATCAAAGGCTATAGAGATTTTTAAACGAGCACATAGAGAGTACACGTCTAAAAGTAACTTAATTTTTAGTTGATATTGTTTTGGAAAGCTCATATCTCTCTCTATAACGAGGATCTTGTCAAGTACGGAGCAGACGATGGAGGCTTGCTCCTGATACTGCAGACAGGTACTGTGCATCACTATTAATCGCCGCGGCCCCAAACATATGACGGTTCACAAAGCATGACACTCGGGCGATCGTCCAAATCGAAAATCCTCCTCGAATGTGTTGACTAATTGGCGTATAATATTTCAGCATGATACCCATGAAATCTCCTGTCAAACACAACTTAACTATTTATTGTCTGTGCACCGATTGTTTAAAAAACATTGTGTTGCTTTTAATTATGACTGCCGGTTCTTTTTTTCAGAGAATCAGAACTATTGTTTGGATGCTATTATTTAGTGGGAATGGCGGTTTCAAAATGTCCAAACATGGATACATACGTTATTCTGTCAACACAAGGTCCAATTAAATGCATTATAAAACAGGTTTCTGGTTATACTACTCGCTAGATTCAAGGCGACAGTAGTGTGTTGACATAAAAGATACTAATTATACAATGCGCTGTCTGCCGCTGAGGAAAGATTACAACCGATGACAATCAAAAACAGCTACAGAACAAAATAGAATTATACTCTAACAAGATTACCTACTGGGTATACAGATTAAGAGATATGCTTTTGAACTTGCCATCAAATTTGGCTTAGGAACTATTAATTTAAAATAATTATTCCACAATAATCAACTTCACATCTCAAGAGTGAGCAATGACAACGGTTCGACACCAAACCATTGTTTTTTAATCAACACTGACAATAATACAATTATGTTGTGCTCACTGAAATATCGCCAGAGAGTGCATTAGTCTATGTGTATGATCAGAGAAATAATACAAACTGATTCAAAACAAATAACTGACACAAACAAATAATAAAAATAATATACAATAATGCCATGTGTCAAGGAAATCTACATAATGTATGTATGTATGTAGATTCTTGCATGAGTGTACCATGAAGCAGAAGCAAGATAAAATGTAGTGGAAAACTCAGTCATTTAGATAATCTGCTGTAAAAACCAAGTAAAGTAGTTTGTGTTAAACAAAAGTATAGTACCTCTACGGCTCAAACATACACAGTCAGATAGAAAACGGATGAACTAATTTTGAGTCATTGTGCATTAACCAACAGACTAAATATTTTGGATTATACCCGACCTAGAAACATTCAGTTGGTTATTGGGGGGAGGGAGGATTCAGAGAGTTAAAATTTATACTCTAACAAACATAGATTGAGATATGTGATTGAAATTGTCATGAAAAATGGATTTGCACTATTAACTTAAAATAATTATTCCAACATACATACAATTTCACATCTCATGAAACCGCCTTAGACATAATATCTTCACATTCTCTATGTTTAGATTAAAACCTACAGCTACATCAAATGACGTTGTATGATAGCTAGCATGTAAGCTTGGTGGCAGAATGCTTTCATGTTTTCAGGACGTCAATCTGGGGTTCCCTGCCTTATTATACCAAGTCTGGTCCTCAACCCCAGGTCATTTTCTGTGGAGACGTGTGATGACACGACCGTAGCATCTATTGCGGTGCTACAGTGTCTCCTGGGATATCTTTGGATGTGAGAAGATCATCACATCAACAACAGGCAAGCCTGACCAGCACAGTTTTCTGCGAGGTTTGAGCGGTGTTCCTCCCTTCTGCTTCAACTATGTTGGACGCTGGTCCGGGAGAAAGTACCACTGAGCGTGTTTGTAGCTGAGATAGAATAGACCGTCCATGTTAAATGGCATTAATCACCCCTCAAGTTTGTTTTTAACTAAGAAAAAAGAGTAACATGGGCTTTAAATTTCAATGCCACCCCTCTTGAGCTATACCATTCCGGACTTGAAACAACAACACAATGACATCTCATAAAGCAATAACAGTATAATTGTCTCAAACAAATTACCTAAGGACCTGAAAAGCCAACAATCTGATTTTTTTTCATAAAATTAAACTAAAGATCCTATTTATAAATACTTAAATTAAAAATATTATTATCAGTCACTGATATTTTCTACATCTTATTATTATTAGATTCCCTACTCGATCCGAGCGTTGGAGATCATGATTCGCCAAACATTTATCCATAGTCATCCTTATCATCTCGACATCTCTCTTTTCTGAATGAATCCACTGCTTCAGACTGCTAATAAAGTTCTCGCGAGGTCGACCTCTCTATCCCTTTTACCAAGTATCCTGCCAGTCACAGCCAATGTCTCAATTCCACCAGTTCTCATGACATGCCTTCAGGTAATATACCAAACAAAGCCCTCTATTTATCCATAGATCTTTGTTTGAGAATTATCAAGGAATTCATGTAAAAACTTAGATCAGGAAAAGTATTTATGATCCAATCAATACTAATGCGAATTCAACTACTTGCACGATAAAATAATAGGATAGAAACTACCCAGTGAACAAACCCAAGTTCCTTGTTGGTACCTGAGGAGAACATTGTTCCTACTGTCATATCTGATATCGGGCGGCATCTGTTCAACATGAAATGTCAAACAGATCAATGAGACAAAAACGCTTGTGGATCAAACAAAATACAAAAAGAAACTTAGGTAGGATAATTACCTTAGACCATAACATAATAAAATGCAATGCACACAGGTGGCTTTTATGGCAGTCACATTATTTGCTCAGTTGGTTTTTTGGGAGTACACCCAACATCAACAAGTGTTATAATCAATTTACAAATATTATGTACTTCTTGCATTTAGGCAATAACTATTGCATGTTGGTGTACATTGTTTTCATTTAAATAAACTACACTTATAAGAAAACAGTAGAAACAATATAACGGCCAATTTAAACTTATTTCTATGACGTTGAAAAGCACAACGAGTTCAATACAAAATATTACCAACTTAATAATAAATAAACCAAATTCCGATCGCAGAGGTGGATAGCAGAAATTCACTTCAATTGCATACATATATATTGTAGACTATAAATAGGAAATCATAGTCCATATTTTATAAGAATAATCAAATTTCACGTCATCAAGACAACATACAAATTGCACATAAAATCTATAGAAAATGCTAAACATGACGACCACCGTCACTTTCTTGCCATGATTGACTTTATTATATGAGCTAACCGATGAATAGAGAACTGGCTACCTTAGAATACAAACGACATCCAGTAGGTAAATCAACAACAGAATTGATAAAAATCACCCACAGATTGATCTTCACTACCACCTGGTTGACCCCATGAAAAACTGATATTTAATACTATAATGTGATTTCAGGTTACACCAGCAACTAAATACTATAAACTATTATTAGCAATAATGCCCACTATTGAATAAAATTCTTTGTAGAGAGGAAATATTGTCGAAAACATGGCTGTGCATCCTACATCAGGTCATACTTAAAACCAGTAAAATAATTATATAAGGCAATTAATTATAAATGTGAAACTAGGTGAAATTATTATATGTTACCTTAAGTATGTCTTTTGGTATGTTACCACTAAAACTTATCTTGTGCCGTTGTAATTTTAATCAAATTAGCAAATACACAGCAGTGAACAAAGTCGACGTCCTCAGGATTCGGTCCGACGTCTAGTCAAGGTATAGATAGCATTGAGCTAGATTTCTTATCATCCACTAAAAAAAGCCTTATTCCTTAAAACAGAAGAAGCTAATTAGCCATAAATAAATCATGTCCGTATTTTGGCTAGTACCCTGATGGAAAAGTAATTAAAAAATAATTATTGAGGTAAATTTGAACAAATAAATTTACATAAACCTTGGCGCCTTGATCGAATTTACTTACAAAATTAATACGGCAGTTTTAGAGAATAGAATGTCATCTGTAGTATTAATTCTATTAAAAGTAGGTATTGAAATTGATAAGCCAGTGATAGCTATCTATGTTTATGATCAGAGAATGCTAATCTAATTATACAACTGATGCTAAGCAAGCAGATGCTTCGGAATGTACCTAAAGTGCGAAGCAAATGTTTGACAGGCCAATTTTACCTTCACCAAAAAAACACCGCCAGCATCGTCGTCATTCTCTGAGCACTCAGAGAACAGGAGGACGGACGGTAGTGTTCACTCCAAATCTCTCTGCTGGAGTGGCTATTGAGTCTTGAGGTACAAATAAGATGGAGGCACTCACCATCAATAGCACGCAAGAGGTATGATAAGTGTGCTCAAGCAGTCGCGCCGGGTGAACACGATACTGAAACCCAGTCTTAATTTTAATTCTAAAGATCCTCCCACAGTCACTAGAATACAATCACCATTAGGTGCTTATAGATAACCACAATCCAATCTAATAAAACATTAAAATGTTATTTGTTTAAACAATAGTCCATTTCTTCTCTGTAATCCAATTTAAGGCATCTTTATTACTTAGGTAATCCTTCTTAGGAAAGGAAGCACTAAGATTATCTCCAAAATGGTTAAAAAAGGGTCAAACCAAGTTTGTTACTGATTTGTTTACCAAATTCTATTGTAAAGCATTTAATATTGGGGTATAATCCTCCTAAAATCACGGGATAACCATCTGAAAAATGGAGTAGGACCAACCGGAAACCAACTATCAATAGAACTGATTAATTTGGTAGATAATACTAAAAGCATAACAATGTCATGTTTTTACATTTTTATAAAAGTATTGATTTTTTATAACCATGGTGCAACTTGAGAGCACAACATTAATCATTTTCATTTCTTGATTTGAAAAGATCTAGTTTTAAAGTTAAAATGTTAAGCTCTTATCTATTTTTTGATACTTTTGACCATTTTCCATTGAAACAATTCGTTATTATTATGAAAGCACATTACATATTCAAAATATTAGTCAAAATAGGTTAAATTAGGCATTATATTTTTGAATACTATGTAATACTAATTACGGATCTAAATCACCTATCACTGTTTGCCAGGCAGTTTATTATCTATTTTATGGAAAACAGACAGGGAAAAAATTCTCAAATATTATGATTTTCAGATAAAACTGAACAAATCCTTAATCATTAAAATTCACTCCCCCATTTGACTGCGCCCTTTATCCGGCCATTACATCATACTTTGGAAAGGAATATCAGAATTCACCATTTTATATACCGCCATGTAGTAGGTATCTACTTAATTAAACGACTGCTATCTGGCGAGGTAGGACCTACTTGTGTTTGTCTATCGATAGCAAATTTGTCCTTGTTGTGATGATACATATTAGTACGTCATTATAAATAGACGTTGGATACAAATTTGTATGTAATCTGAAATTCCTAGACCCATGTCAGTTACTTTTTAAAACTTTGCCTTGTAGGAGATCACTTATTGCTACTTTATAGAGTTGAATAGTTTTTTTTGGAAATGCAGTTGTATCTTTATAAATAGGAAGAAATGTCAGTTATTTTTACTGTATCGCTAAATGTTCAAACTGTAAACTTAAATCTACTTGTCAGACACGCGGCCCGTTAACTCTAATCTTTTTATACTTAAAAATGAACACAGGGAATCAATCACTTATTAGATTTAAATTCAAATAGAACTATTTGGGTTGGGATGGGAATTTCCTAACCATAAACTGTTTCTAAAGAGATAATGTGTAATTGATCGATGTAAACTACACTAGTTAAGGTGCCATCCCACCTAACATCTGAATTAGGTGATTTTCAAATAATGGAATGGCATGGTTTGTTTCAATGAGGCTCATTCTAGATTGTCTTTGATTCTCCAGTAAGAACATATTAATAAAGAGTATACACATATGCATATAGCTGCCAAACTAATTGTCTCCCTAGCTGAAATCATCTTGGATTTTGAAAGAGAAGTAATATTTGCACTTTTTATAGGTAATACTAACAACAACATAACATGAAATTGTCAAACATAAAGATTACTAAAACTAAAGGATTAAACATTACATTAACAAGTAAATACCGACGCAAGATATAACTAAGCTTAGGTAAAGGCATTGGAACTCTTTAGTTTGATACCGTAAAATAATTTAAATTCCAACTTCTACCAGGAATTGGGTGGATAAATGGGAGGCTTCCACAATTTACCTAATATACAATATAGAATTAACACCTATTAGACGCTAATTTCAAAGAAAAAACATGTTCCAAAAAGAAATTATAGACACGCACTATTACCTAAACACAAATATAATACTGATAACTTCATAAATTATTATTGATATCACGTTACAGAAATGTAATTATTTAATTTATAGATAAAATATTGTTGATGACACCTACCTAACCTTTATCTACGGGAATTGTTAGAATAAACACATTTTCCTGTGCGATTAACATTCAACGTCTAATTGCCTTCACACCAAAGATCAATATTAGAGTATCTCTGGATGAAAACGAGTTAACAACTTGGATGTAGTGGATAATTCCGTTAATTATTTGGACCTCCTCCCTCCCAAAAAATTAAAAAAGGGTAGCATTTGAATTTTAAATCAAATCAGAGATCAACAAACCGAGGCTTTCCTCATATTTAATCAACAAACAGGTGAAGTACTCAATTTCATCATTTTATTGTCATACATCAAACGTAAACTAATATTTTGATCTGTCATTGCTGACATTTTGGCGTCGCCACCAAAGACAGTTGATTGAACAGCAATACACTGGAAATGGTCAATCAGGTAAATATACATAATACCTTGTCATAAACGCCAAATACCTACCTACAGGTACATAATTAAAGTGTTTACTATGCGAATGAAATCAATTAGAACCTCTGGTCCTGCTAATCAGACTAGTTTGGAGCTCTAAAGTCGCTTATTAACAATGTAATTAAGGTAATATACAACAAAATACAAAAAACAGGGAATAATTTAATAGAATGGTTTTGTACTAACAGAAGAATATGAATGAATCGCAAGTGTTGCTACTAGCAGACAATTAAAAATCAAAGTCCTCATGTATCCCAATGTTATATACATATGTAGAATGAAAGAAGGAATTTAGATATTACTGTAACAATTAAAGGTTTCGCATACAAAATCAGTTTTGACAGTCGCTTCTCTACCCTAAAATCTTGACAGTTTTCAAAACTAGATATTCAAGGAAATTTCAGAAATAAAATAAAGAATTAGACAAACAAAAAAGAGGCAATAGACTAAAAATGAAGTGATCACCTTCAAATAGAATCATTTAAACCGTTGTAGGTAAATAGCAACAGACTAAAAATGAATTATTCTTAAACATCATTGAGGACCGAATCTACAAATAAGCATTTGTATTTCCTGTAGGTCCAATGTACATAGAAAAAGAGGCCAGCTGATAACAAACAGCACCACACGTTGTTGAACACATCCTCAACCTGACAAAATTTGTTCTCACCTATCAAAGTCGCTACTAAACGGACAACAACCGATCTTACTTGATGGAAGCAGCTGTTGACCTCTGTGTTCTCGGCAAGATTCAGGCTGTAGAATGTCGAACCAAAAGTCGGTGTGTGTTGATTCGAACCTGAAATAGACCGTGCAAGAATCCGACTAACATCATTGAGACAAGCAAATTGGTGGTGAAAATTATTACAAAATCTTTCGATAGAAAACAAAAAAGAATTATAAAGTACTTTTAGAAACACAGTCTTAATGTAATCCATAAGTTAATAAATTTTAGACAGTAAAATACTTATTCTTTAATTTACCTGTAACCGAAATCAAAACTGACACATTTGCGGCCATCGGTGGAGTGCCTCGATCACTTGCCTGAACATTCAGTCGTACCTGACCGCATGTGAGAACTTCCCGTGTCTTTATAACACCACTAACAGGATCCACTGTAAACGATGCATGTGGTGGCACTAAGGAATAGACAATGTGACCGTTCGGACCGACATCCCTATCCGTAGCCTGAATACGAACTACGTCCGTTCCCACGCTGCTATTGATAGCAATGCTGGGAGTATAAACATTAAGGGCAAATTTTGGTGCATGACTGTTCACCTCGCGAATGGAAAATTGGATTGTTACCTGCGTACTATGTGAAATTCCACCAACAGACAACGGCATATCAGTGGCACGAATTGTCAAATTCAACTGCGCCTTTTGCTTTGTTGATAATGATTTATTAACTACCAAATTTGCTGATCGAGGTGAGACGGGTTTAAGTTGAAGACAGCAGGAGAGATGATTTTCGAACAATTGCCACGTAACATTAACAGCATTAACAGAAACATCAGCATCGGTGGCTTTGACTAGAAGCAATGACGTATTCACTGGCACATTGCCCGCAATCTCACCAGCTACTTGAGTCAGCCAGTGATAGGTAATCTTCGGGGCATTGTCATTTACATTTAAAACTTTGATAACTACGGTAACACCAGCTGAATTAGGAGATGTCGGTGCGGCATCATGAGCAGTAACAATAAACTCGTAACGTTGTTGTTTTTCATAATCCAACAATTTTGCTAATCTCACAGTTCCATTAGTGGGATCTACTTGAAACATGCTCTCTGTGTCCGTTACAGAGTGATCAATAAGATAATTAACGCGCCCGAACTGACCCAAATCCGCATCTGAGGCATTGACCTGCAGCAGTGTGTGACCAATTGAAGTGGATTCGCTTATTTCAGCAACGTAGCGACTCGTGTGAAAGATAGGAGAATTGTCATTTGCATTGATCACAGTAATGGTGACAACCAACTGGGCGGATTTAGCTTGTGGACGTCCACCATCAAATGCTTTAATAACCAACACATAACGCTGCAATGTCTCGTAATCCAATTCCCGGTTAAGAACCAACCTTACATAGGTTCGCTTATCTGGTGAGGTCTCCGTTTCCAAGCCAAAGGTATTGTCAGCATTTCCCTGGATAATCTCCACCCGTGCAACAGAATTAGGGCTCTGGTCGGGATCTGTAACCCAGGTAAGCTCAAGTCGGCTGGACACTGGATAACTCTCAGACATATTGCGTGTTAAAGAAGTAACATTAAATATTGGAGTGTGGTCATTGACATCCAGTACAAGTATATGAACATTCCTATAATCATTGCTACCCAAACTGTAGACAAAAAAACGGTAGTTAGCAGTCTCTTCTCGGTTTAGAGAAACTTTGGTAATAATGACACCTGTATTTGTGTTAAAAATAAGCACAGAAGGTAGTTTGGTTACTGAATATGGCGGCTGGAATGAAGCTGACTGAACAGAGCCCACGTGGAAATTTGACTGAAGATTTTCACTGACATTGAAGTAAATGTCATTAGCAGCAGAAACACCTATTCTAAGAACAACATTGGATGTAAAGATAAGAAAGAAAACGAAAGATAAAATAGAATGCTTTAATAATTGTAGACTGCAATGTGTTATATGTTGTACTATTATTGCCATGATGTCTTGGCTGCCATCAATTCTTGTCTACAATAAAAAATGTAAAGTTATTCATAAATCAAAAGAATAAACATCTCCAATTAGATGTTCCATAAAAAAAAATCAATTGACTTATACAATTATTAGTTCTGTATGTACATCTAATGCTTTAAAATACAAACATGTGAAATGGAGAAAAGGAATTATTTTCCAATTAGCAATACTTATTAAAACCCCAGTCTTTTGTAATGAATATAATCACAAATGTTAAAGAATTTCTAAATAATATTCATATCTATAAACAATATCATCTCTTTTTATATAAATTATGATAGATAGTTTACCATGATTATTCAATTTATACTGTCATTTACATATAAAAAGTCAACTATGAATTGACTGAAAGCCTTGTGAATAGTTTCTATGTATCTCTAAGGTTTTGTCTATAATTTTGAAATTTTAGAGTCATTATTAAAACATTGTATCTATTTTTATGTAAGTTGTATATTGTGTTCTTAGTATATGTGCATGAGCTAATATTTTCTAGAATTTTAAGATAAAATGCTCATAGATCATAAATAGCCCACCAAATAACTGTTTATATTATTATGATTTCTAAATTAAGTTCCAATAATTATAACAATGATTCTATTTTCTCAATCCATAATATTTGTATTATATTGTGATAATATGCATAAAATGCTAATTTTGATAATTAATCAGAAAAATTAAATTTTGTTTTTTATGATATAAAATTCAAAACTTAGCATCATTCAAATTCAGTAAGAGCTGGATTATTTATAATAACAGACAGCAGGAGTTATAATTTCAGGTTTGAATAGTGAACTGTTAGAAATGGTTCGATGAAAACAATAGCAACAAATAAATTGATGGTTGTTTTAAAAAGTGTAAAACATATTTGTTGACCAGTACCTAGTACCCACATCCAAATTGTGAATTGGCATTTATGTCCCCATGTTTAAAATCTAATTTCTTGGAAGCTAGAGAAAATCTAAATAAATTTAAACAAACTGATTTTAATATAACCGGATAGCAAATTTGATGTGCCTGACATCCCCCCCATGTCCAAATTGTAAGTTGCTGGTGTGGGTTCAGCCTAATATTAGTTTTCTTAGTGTTATGGTTTTATAGTTGAAAGCTCCCCATAAAAATATGATAGAATGGTCAATGAATAATTAATGAAACTATAGAGTAGCATGGTACAGAAACCTTGACCATTTTAAAGTAAAAATTAACAAATTTCATTAGATTTCACATTGAGCATACAATTTTATTGGAAATATTTTTGTGCCATTTGTAATTATTAATATTGTATTGCACAACATTTCTTATTTTAAATTCAGTCATAGATTTCATATGGATATTTTCACTTTAAAATGGTCATGGTTTTGTACCACTCTGCATATTTATTGATACATTACTTGAAATTTGTGATCTGAGTTCTGTTTGTAAAATTGCATTTGGTAATGAACTTGTCATACTATACATCATACCAACCCATACTACAATAACTTTACCAGCTACCTGTTTGGGATAGAATTCAATATAAAATTCTTCTTTTTCCCATCAAATTCTCATCCAACTACATGATACTGGAAAAATGATAAGGTTTTTGGAACATCAAACACTAGTTATTCCCATCACCAGAACAGTTTGCACTGGCTCCAGAGCCTTTTCCATGGCAACTCCAAAACTGTGGAAGCAATATCTGACCATCAAACACTTAAAACTGCCCTCAAAATTTCTTGTTTTCGAACTGTATTTAATTGAACTTCAATTTTATTATCATTGTATTTCAAAATCTCTATTTGTATAGTAACTTTTATGTGCACTTCTGAGGTCTTTGGACATGCACCACATTACAAATATTTAATTTTTATTTATTTATATTGTGGCCTGTGAGACCTCATGGAATAGTTATGAATTGATTTCAGAACCACTATAGACAGCTCTCCAATGCTTTACAGAAACTTGATAACCCAATATAATGCAATTAGAAAGATAGAAAAATGTATTTAGAATAAAATGTGAGATATTCAACTGATTCAAGCCATATTATAACCTCAAGGACCTGCTAAAATAACTAACAAAAACTCTCAGAACCATTCTGAACCACTTTGTATCTGATCTAGTACCACCAGAAGGCATTTGTCAGTTAAAGAATTGGCACTAAAAGATGTAAAGCTGTATATGTACAATTTTTAAACATTTATGTCTTAATTCATTTTTTGTAGTATTTCACCTGTATCATCACATTTCTTGGAAAAATGGTCTCTAATATCATCATAAAACATTTGGTAAATTAAATGTTGACATCAAGAAATGTATAAATGGCATATCTACAACTTTTAAAACACATTTAATTGAAGAAATTGATTCTTTCTTCTTTGAATGCAATTTAATTCCATTTTTAGTGTTTGAACTAAAAGTAGCTTAGTACATCACATATGAGCTATGTATGACCTTCAAATTGGTTTTATTAGAGAGATGATAAGTACATTTCTATCTATTCATAATACATGAATATGGTCTCAAACATATCATTTTAAAGTTATATGTCACTAACTTTATACAACACTGGTGCTGAAGACTGTCATCAGGGTGTATAAGTTGGAGGGAAGAGGAGAAATAATATATGGTTTGCTGATGATATGACACTGCTTGCTACAAACAAAGATGACCTTATGTTACATGCTCATGAACACCAATCATGCATCTAAACCACTAGGGCTCTTACTAAAGAACAAGACAATTAAAATTATGGTAATTGATAAACACAGAAGACACCTTTTGGGAGGTGAAAAGATCAAAGAGATAAAAAACATATACTTGGGCTCACTTATCAACACAAGTGGAAGCTGTACTTCTGAAATCAAATGATGTCTAGCAACAGCATGCATGGTTATAATAAAGCTAAATAATTTTTGAAAGAGTAAATAAGTTAGCAATATGTTGAAGATTCAATTGCTCCATGCCACAGCTTTTACAGTGGGTATGTATGGATGTTAATCCTGGGCAATAATGAATGAAGAGTAGAAATGTGGGCTTACCAGAGAGTTTTGAGTGTCTTAGCCAGAAAAGAAAACCAACCACTGGGTCTTTCAGACCATTGCTACTGAGAAACTCTTCATAGACAAATGGCTCTCAGGAAACTGCATTACTTTAGGCATGTAACAAGATGAGGTGGTTTTGATAGAGAAATTATTCAGGGATCAGTAGAAGGAAAAGGGCAAAAAAGAGGAAGGCCAAATTCCAAAGCTAAGCATTTATTTTTTAAATCAATTATAGTGGGTTACTAAGCTTCTGGCACCATATTCAACCTATGGGACCTGTTAGCTCTCAGAACCAGTATAGGAATTAAGAGACCTCCAATGTTATATCTAGGAAGCTTGGCAATCTAATAAAATGACATTAAATTGTTATAAAATTAGCTTTAGAATCAAAATATGAAATATTAAGCTAATAGGAACCACATAGTCAAGAGTGGTTCTTCCAGCTACTGGAAGCCATTTTAAGGCTCCAGAATCTAAAATATGGTCTCAAAAGCTTGGTAAACTGGTGTAGCTAGTTTAAAAAGATTAATTAAAAAATGAGATATTGAACTGATTGGAGCCCTGTTTTGGCTTTAAGGACCATTCAGATATCTTTCAGAAACACTCTTGGTGACATTGGTTCCTTCCAGTGACTTACAAAAGATAGGTCTTTTTGGCTAAATCTATTTTTTAAAGATTTTGTACATTTTTTGAAAACACAATTATAACTTTGAAGTCACATAGTTACAAAATCCAATTTAAAAAAATACTTTATTGGAAATGGAAATGTATGAATTGATAGGTAATGAATGATCAAAATACAAAAGTATAGAAACAAAATTTTGTATGAACTAATTTAGTTTTTTAAAAAGGTAAAAGTAAACTATATACAGGTATAAGAATAATATGGTTAGCCCTCAGCAATGTCATTATAATAAATTAAAATATGAAAATTAAAGCATTATTGCTGATTAAATAATTTAATAAATGTCAAATTTTCGTGGTAAAACCACCTGATCACGACAAAGATAAAAATAA